>PVJA010000061.1:110529-258872 GCA_004027025.1 Myocastor coypus | reverse complement strand
TTTTTTTTTTTTTTTTCAGAACTAGGATTTGACCTTATGACCTTGCACTTGTCAGGCAGGCACTTGTGCCATGGAGCTATCCTCCTAGGCCCTAGGTCTCTTATTTCCAGATCCTGGAAGAAAATGCTGTAGACATACAGAAGCCAGCATCTACAGAATGGGACACTGAAGTTGAAACAAATTAACCATGCTCTGAAGCAGAGTGCTGTGCTCCTAACACAGGGAATCTAGGGGGATCCAGCACCTAAAGGCACACAGGCAGTAGAACAACACAGTATGTTCTCAAGAGGCAGTTTATGTTTCTCCAAGAAGCGCAAACAATAACAGATTCTTTGTAAGACTTAGGTCACTTCTTTTGTCTCAAGGAACTTGGTGAAAACAGGAGGAAAACAGAATCTATTCACCATTTCTAGGGTTGTATTTCAAAGTCAACCCAACGTCCAATGTTGAAGTTTTATTAAGTTTTAAATTATAATTTGTCAGTCAAAAGGTCTTATCTTCAGAAACCCAAAATCAAATAACTTTAAACATAATATTTTATTTTAATGATAATCATAACTCTGTATTTTAGCATTCATTTGAAAAAATAACTGAAAAATTCCTCATATGTGTTTAGATATTTTTCTGCAGCTCAGATATTTATAAATTATTTAGAACACCAAGTGCATTCTAAAGTGTGCTCATATGGAATAGATGCAAAGCATTTTTCTTGATTACTTCACTCATTTCTGTGTGTGAGGTCATACAGCATTAAATCACTTTCTTTCTTCCTTCCTTCCTTCCTTTCTTTCTTTCTTTCTTTCTTTCTTTCTTTCTTTCTTTCATCTTTTTAAGACATGGTCTCTCTATGCAGTTCAGGCTGGCCTTGAACTCACTTTTATAGCCCAGGCTGGTCTTGAACTCACACCAATACTCGTGCCTCAGCCTCCCAAGTGCTGGGATTATAGGCATGTGCCACCAGGCCCAGCTAAGTCACTTTCTACTAAATGCATGCCATATCCTTCCTCTGCACTTTGGTTGTCTTTCTACTAGAATTCTATAGGAGTGGCACCAGTGGCAGGCTCAGAGGGCAGGAATGCAAGCATCCAAGGTAATCTAAATAAATTCCAAGTGGAATTCCACCTACAACAATGTTCTCAGAATTCCCATCAGTGGAGAAGAGAATGGATTATAGTTTCACTAATAGGTTAATCCTCCAACAACCAAAGGAACTAAGCACTATTTATCATAGATGAGAACTCTGAAGTTCAGAGAGTGCACAGGGGTAGTGACTAGCAGCAAACCCTGAGGCCCAGGCCACTCTGAGTGTGTTTCAATGGTTTACAATAATCTAAAATGATAAAAATTACATTAGTCATGGCAAAGATCTGCTCCAGTCTGTTATTTTACTTAACTGTGTGTTAAATCCTTCACCAGGCCCCTTACATAGATCATCCCAATGAAGCATCACAACTAACTTGTACAAAGGAAGTACAATGGTGACTATTCCTCAGGTGAAGATGTAGCCTTAATCAAGCAGCTAGCACAACTAGGAAAGAAAGGGAGAAAGGTGTGAGGGAGGAAAGGAGGAGGAGACAGGAAAGGTGAAACAGAGGAAAAGAGGAAGGAAAGGAGGAAACATTTACTAAATGCCTACCATGTATATAGGATATGTTTACTTTGAAGAATATAAGTAAGAGGGCCTGAAGAGATAACTTGGTTGTCTAAATGCCTCCATGGCAAAAGCAAAGACCTTGAGTTCAATCCCTGGTACCCATGCAGTGCCAGCAACAGAACCTAGGATGTGCGGGCCAGCCACTGAAACTGGGTGTGCTGGTGCATGCCTATAATCCTAGTACTGGGAAAGCTGAGACAGGAGGATCACTATAAGTCCTAGCTATGTAGCAAGACCCTACACCAAAGAAAGAAAGAAAGAAAGAAAGAAAGAAAGAAAGAAAGAAAGAAAGAAAGAAAGAAAGAAAGAAAGAAAGAAAGAAAGAGAGAGAGAAAGAAAAACAGCAGATGGAAGGAAGGAAGGAAGGAAGGAAGGAAGGAAGAAAAGAAGGAAGACACAAGTAAGTGTTAGGAAGATAGCTCAGCAGCATAAGCATCTGTGACATTTAATAATTTTTAGGAGTTAAGTGGCCCTAATACCAAAAAAATGAAAATGAGAACAACTGATTTTAAAGGATGAAGATCTAGAAGCTTTAGAAAATATATGCCACAGTGGAAAGTATATTACACAAAATTTTCACAAGCAGTATGGCTCATATATGTCAAAGCCAACAACCCTCCCAGAGAACACAATTGTTAATATATAGAGTGAATGTTAATGTATACAGTTGGAGATTCATTAACTGCACATGGTATTTTGTCTTAAAACACTTGTAAACAAACTAAAAGCTTTATGTTTGCTTCTGCCCTCCACCTCTACCCCTAAAAAGTATACTGAACCTTTTAAGTCAATAAAAATTCCCACCATTCTTTCCATTTAAAGAGCAAAAAAGAAAATAGCCGAAGAAGTTTGTGGGGTTTATGTGAATTAGGCCTTAAACTAGTAGCTAGGCAACAAATCAAGTAGTCTTGACAACAGAAATAAAAAGAATTTACTGGTTATATTCAGCAAGGAGACTATACATAGCATTGCATATTTGCCCAAATATTGTCAGTTCAAATGCAAATTCAACATTAATGAAACTTACATTTTTTTCTCATTTTATCACATTTTTGGTCTGTGTATGTTCTTTAAAAAAAACACTATTACACGTATAAATAGAGCTATTCATTTTAAGAAACATAGGGAGCAGATATGTCTAGGTTGGCTTCTTTACTCTTTCACTTCACTAAAACTGAAACTTAGATGGGTGTCTGGGCTTAGACTTAAGTACTATTGTCTTATCAATCTCAGAGTTGCAGGGAACAAATGAGACGGTGGTGCGAGGGAATGCAGAATGAAAGTGATGCAAAGCTGGCCTTAGTATCCTCATCTGTGAAAAAGGAATAGTAGTACTTACATCCCTGAACTGGGAAAGGCTCAAGAGCAATAATACATGTAATGATATTTTGAAGCAAAGAAACACTAGAAGAATAAGTCTGATTGTGCTACAAAAAGTACAACACAAAGTGTTGAGTTTTATTTTTATTTACTTTCAGCATTTGTAGGTGCTGGTGATCAAACTCAGGGTCTTGTGCTTGCAAGGCCAAGAACTCTACCCCTGAGTCACATCCACACTGTCTTTTACTAAAAGCTGTTGTGTTTTGAAACTATTTTTCTGTTTTGCCAATGAAGATGACTGCGATTAGAATTTGTTCCCTTACTGCAACATGTCTACTATGTTCTACACTCCTCATTGTACAAGTTGTTATGCTGGGAATAGATTGACACAGAAAAGCACTGCGACTGAGCATGTTTGTCAACTGCTCACAAAATGATAGCCTTAATTAATTAGCATTTTGCATACCTTGGAAACAACAAAACCTCACGTCTGGGAGCTGTATGAGAGCGCGTTCACCGTAAACACCCTTTGCTGACTAATTTGTTCACAACCCACTTTCACTTATTGTTGTACAGCTTTATTGATCTTCTGTCTAAATTTATCCTGCCATGCAACAATGAATATCTGAATCAATTGTACAAATAACAAGGAGCTCTGGCAATTGACATTGTGAAGCCGACAATATGCAGCATATTTTTCTTTATCAGTAAGAGGGGGTAGTATTACATCAGTGTAATACTGATGTACCATTTTGCAAAGTGTTTGTGTGGAGCAAGAATTTACACTTGCAAAAACTGAACAACAGCTTCGTAAGTAAATAGGAACAAGTTCACAGTGTGCCTCCATACTTGGATTAATATTTTCCTATTTAATGTGATCAAAAATGTAACTTTTGTATGAAAACTGCATAGTTATCAAACATCTAATTAAGTATTTTCAGAAATCATAGATTGATTTTCATTTTTATAGAAATAAATGAAAGAATACATTCAAAGATAGAGGAAAACACAACACACAACAATCATATCTGGGAGTATTATTGTCATATTGGCTATCACCAGATCCTAGTACGTAGGTAGAAATTAACAAGCTACTCTGAGAACAACAATTAAAATGTGTATGTCAGACTTTCTAAGCAATAGCCTGTTAGCTCCTCACTAGTCTTCACCTTCTTCTCAGGCCATCCAGTGTCTTTCCTAGAATATGCCACATGGACAGAAATTAACAAAATGAACAGCAGCATTGTAAAGCTTAAAGATATGTGAGAAAGTGATCTCAGCGAGATCTTGGCATGGAAAACTAAACTTAGTTAAGTACCTTCTCTATATTTCCTCAACCTTTCAAGGAAAAGATAATTACAACTATTTTATGGCAATTGAAACTCAGAAAGGCTAAGTAATTTACTTGGGTAATAACAGCCAGGAAATCATGGGAGAGCTGAGACCCAGGATTAATCAAAGCCAAAAATCTGTGTCCCTCTATGTACTATGTGGCCTCTAATTCTACTGGTGCTCTTGACTCAACTACTTTCTTTGTCTATACTAGCATCATTCAATCTTGTTTCCTGACTTTCATCTTTCCAGAGCCAGAATCCATGAACATCATGGCAGGAAAGACTATCCCTTCCAGACAAGTGTATTGAAAGCAGGGTGCTCACAGGGAGCTTTCTACCTCACTGTTTTGGTTTATTTTCCCTTATCCTATAAAAATTTAGTAAGCATGTTAATGTAACAGCTGTTTTGCGTGTAATGAGTTTAAAGATGCTTTAGAAATTAATAAAGGTGCTACTGTTTTGTGATTGTTAAGGCAGAGTGTCGCCTTGACTGGCACTGTGGTCTCATCCATGGGATTGGTAAAGCCCACTTCTGCACACATCACAGAGGTGTAACCTTGTGGTCCTTGTGCTTCCCTGCCCCTTCTTCTTGGTCACTGCTTCCTGTGATGCTCCCCAGCTGCTAGAGAGTAAGCCCCCTCCTCCCCCCATATTTCTGTCCTGCAGTCTGCTGGCCATGAACTGAATCTACTGAAACCGTGAACCAAGATATACCTCTTCTTTTTTAAATTGTAGGCAATCATTACGCATCAACAAAGGGAAAGCTCGGGGTAACACAGTCCTGTAAGTGGAAATACAGTGAACTGGGAATTAGGAGTGTGGAGATTTGACTGCTTCCCTACTAAAAGTTTATTATGACTGTAAGACTTTCCTTAAGGCTTAGTTTTATTTTCTGTAAATAGAAGTAATAGGACCACATCAAATGTTTTGTTCAATTCTCCCACTTCACAGTTTGAGTCCCATCTATGTACAGTAAAATCTTGGTTTGTGAATAACTAGTTATGTGAATGTTCTAAAGGTAACCATTTCTAATAAATATTAGCTTAATAAATGAGTAATGTCTTGCAAGTATGATGTGATACCCAATGTCACATGATTACACCTGAGCCAGGGGTTCTTTCTTTCTCACTGCAGGAATGTGGGTGATGGCCTCCTAACAACAAGAGCTTATAGAGGAAATCTCATCTGCAGAGGAAGAGGAGAAAAAAGTGGAGCAATCCCTCACTTCCCATGAGATTAGGAAGATGTGTAAAAGTGGGAGGGGGCCAGGGAGATAGCTCAGCAGCATAAGTGCCTGCATGTCAAGAACAAGGTCCCAAGTTCGATTTTCAGTACCACCAAAAACAAAACAAAACAAAAGTGGGAAATAGTGAAATATTCCATACCATCCAAATAAGGCTGTAGAGGTGTGAGCAATGAATTGGTTGAAGAACAATGCCATGAAACTGGCAGGGAGACAAAAGCAAGTGCCACTGGATAGGTCCCATGTTAAAGCTGCACCAACAGAAAATTCTACTGACCCATAGATAGCAGAGATTCCATTAATTATAGTAATATCAATAATGATAGGGATAGTTGTGCTACACAATAACCCTCCACCTCTTCTTTCCCTCACACTAGCCATGCATGTTTGTAAAGATAGTGCAGGTTATTTTGTTTATTTTTCTTTATACTTTATGTTTTCTGTGCTATTTTGCATTATATTACAGAATTATAATAAATGTTATGTGGGTATTTTTAGGTTGTAGAACAAATCATCTGAGTCTCCATTCTTTCTTATAGGGAAATTCACTTTGATATGCAAGTGTTTCAGACTACAAGCATGTTTCCAGAACAAATTATTCCTACAAAACAAAGTTTCATTGTATTTTAAAAGCAGGTAAAGTGTGATACTCATATAATAAAGTCAGGTGTTTTTCTCAGACAATTCTCAGATGAGGAGAATAGCAGTTCAGGTCACGTGCACATGAATATGTCATTTTCCCACTTGCAACCAGTGGTAGGTAATCCTCGGGGTTACATAATGCCTATGCAAAAGTGCTCAGATCACCAAATGGGCCTGCAAGCATCAGTAAAGTTACAGAACACACGTTAAGGGCCAGCCAAATACCTCAATGGATTAAAGTGCCTGCAAGCAGGAGCAGGGGTGGGGGGTTCAATCCTCAGATCAGCTGTGCCGGCCCTGCCCCTGAAGAGATAGCAATTGAGATTGGGTGTAGTGGCACGTGCCTGTGATCCCAGCTCTTGGGAGGCTGAAAACAGGTGGATCACTATGAGTCCAATCTAGTAGTGAGATCCTGAACACCCTGTGGACCCTTCCCTAAAAAAATAAAAATAAAATAAAGAACACACTTTAACCCAGATCATTTTGTTAAGAAGGCCCACCCCACCTCCCTCCTCTCTTTCAGTCAGATGCCCTTAGCTCAGCTTTGAGGACATTTAGAAGCAGCTTGATTAAAATTCTGCCATTTATTGTCATGACTAAAATATTCTGTATCTCAGAGATGTCAAAACAACAAAATTCGGTAAGTAATTAGCCTATAATATGATCTAATTGCACTGCCACTTAGCAGACATGGAGATGGCTTCTACTCTTGGTATGAAAAGCTAAAACTCAGGGCAGTAATTTATATTTCTGCTGGCAGGACACTCATAGTCCAGGCATAAAGGCTATGCTGAAATGATGGAGCATAACAGCTCCTAAGGTGCCGTTACAGTCTATTGTCCCACCAATCTATATATTTAACAGACCCTAAGTACCCTCTGACACAGCCAAGCAGAACAACTCCACTGGTGCCGTTCTGGCCAATCAAGCCAACAATGTTTTATTTCAAAGTGCCAAAATAAGGATTTGCCCAATAAAGTGAAACACACCATGGGTAAATTCGTATTCATATGGACAGATAAGTGAGCCTACGTGTGCTGTAAAGGCCCAAGCCTCCCCGTGCAATGTCTGTCTCATACATACCTAATGTTCTAAATGTAACATGCAACAGTGGATGCCTGATGTTCCGCCCAGATCCCCCTTCTGGGTTGGAATACTCATTCTCTTGGCTGCTGGGAATGCTGCCGGTGGCTGGCACTTCGGCGGCCCTATTTCACACGGCAGCTGAAAAGAGTCACCTCACCAAGTCTGCTCTCCAGGGTAGCCCCCATCTACATTTTGACACAGTAAGCTCTCCTCTCTTATCTCAAATTGGGGTGACTCTGAATGGCCATGGTGCCTCCTTGCTTCCTATGGGAAGGCCAGAGGCCTTAGCTACAGCACGGCATAGCACAGTGCTGCTTTGGTCCACTCCCTTCCACAATCCCAGGAACATTCCCAGTTGAAACTGCCACTAAACTGGGTCTCTAATCTGCTTACCAGGTGGTCCAACTGTGTATCACACTCGTTTGTGCAAATAAGAGAGAAGGATCCTTAATAAATTAGAAAATTTTGTGAAGGACACATTATGAAAAACTGGAACTTTAGTACTGGCCACAAAGAACAATTTTAAATGTATTTTATGTGTTCTTACACTTAAGGAAACTGAAATAATACTTCTGAGGTGGACAATTTTGAAGATAGTTAACTTCAAATTGCCCTAATCCATTCTCTAATCTTATTGCTCTTTATATAACTACCTTTTTGACCAGAAAGAAAAGCTACTTCCATGGACCTCACGAAATTAAGATGGGTATTTTTATCAGAAGAAAGCCAAAGCTATCCTCACAGGAGTCGGACAGTACAGTCCTTAATTTATCCTCATAATTGTGGCTACTTTAACAAGTGTGGATAGATATCTAGTCTCTAAACAAAGCCTATGAATCACAAAGTATATGCTCAAAATAGTAACATTATTAAGGACAGAGAATATGTTTGACAGTTCTTAAACATACTATATCTAAATATAACAGTCTTTCCTAGTGCCCTAAATCTAACCCCTGTAAAGTTATCTACTGATACAATGATCTCCTTCAACTAAGAAACTAGGGTTTCCTGGTTCTGTAGAAACTACTTTGCCAGTTACCATGAATGGATCAGTTATATTTAGCACATGTTTTAAGTGAAATTGTAGATTTTGTTATTTTTTTCCAAGGTCAACCTTACCTGTTGTCTTTCTCCTCTATATTACAAACCAAAATAGCTTCACTATTTCTCATCTCAGACTTTCTCCTCCCAAATGAATAAAGAAAAGATAATTAAAAATAATGTAAAATTAATCTGTAGAATTTAAAATTAGTAATGTCTGCCTTAAACTTCAATAAGTGATACCAATCAAAATTGCTGTGGACTGAACTTTCATGTCCTGTCAAAAATCCATGTGTTCAAGCCCTAATCCCTAGTGTGATGGTAATGGGAGGTGCACATTCAGAAGTAGTTAGGGTTTGATGACACCATGAGGATGAACAGGCTTCTAAACTTATGTTAGTGTCCCTCTAAGAGGCAGAGGTAATCAGAAGTTTTATTCTCTCTATGTAAGAATACTGCAAGATAGTGGTCAAAAGATGGCCCTCACACAGGGGTTTCTGTGTGCCCATGCTGTCAGCCTGCTCTTACACCTCGAGTATGTGGCACTGTAGGAAATAGGTTGTGTGGTTTCAGGTACTCAGTTTATGGTATTTGTTATAACAGTCTCACCAAGTATAGCAAGTATATGTGGGATATGTTTCAAAAGGTACGTGTGGCTCTGGCTCATAAAAAATGATTCACCATGGAGTTACCAAAAGTTTCCAAGGACAAGCAGGACCTCAAGTTTACAAAAAAAAAAAAAAAAAAAAATGTTGGGGACACACTAGGAAGGCATGAGAGGAACTAATGCTCCAGCTACCATGAGGAACTTGGCGGCCATCAACAGAATATCCTCTTCCCTTTCTGCCTAATAAAACCTTGGCAGGAAAAAAAAAAAAAAAGGTTTTTAAAGCATGTAGTTGTTACCCCAAATATCTCGTGCTTTCCAAAGTTTTGTTCTGTGCAATCAGTTATAGACTGAAGATATTACACTAAAAATTGTATAGAAATACACAATTCAAAAGTTTTAAATTACATACCATTTTAGGTAGAATATTGAAATCTCACATTACCCTGGCCAGAATGTGAATCCTCCCTTTGTTCAGTGTATTTAGCTTTATACACTACCTATACATCAGCCACTTAGCAGCCAACTCAGTACCAGATTGTCCAAGCATCACAGTGCTTGTGTTCAAGTAATTCTTCATGTCTGTATCTTTCTATTCATCTCATCACATGGGCATTATGTCTTTTCCCATCATCATAAGAAGAAGAAGGTAAGTGAGATACAATATTGAGAAAGACAGACAAACAGACAGACAGGCAGGCAGGCAGGCAGGCAGGCAGAAACATAAACACAGACACAGATAGAAAGATGGACAGACAGGGTGAGAGAGAGCGAACCATCATGCAACATTTATTACAATATAACTTTATTATTAGTGATTATTGTTAATCTCTCTCACTGTGCCTGATTTCTAAATTAAACTTTATCAAGAGCATGTTTGTTTAGAATACAAAACACAGGGCTGATGCTACCCAGGGTTTCGGGCATCCTTCAGGGCTCTTGAAACATCTCCCGCAGGTCAGTGGGGACAACTGTGTTTGCTCTTTACATTTCAGCTACTTATGGGTTCACTTAACATTACAGGAAATACGAGTGAAGACAGTGCTACCTCATGCCAGGAACTGAGCAAGGTGCATTCCTATATATCTAATTTTATTATAGCTTAAGTTATTATCCTCATTTTACAGATGAAGAATTTGAGGTTAATCAGCTTGCCAAATATCACACTGCTCATAAGTGACAACTCAGTGATTACTGTTCCAACTGAGCATATGTACTTTTAAGCTCATTAATGCTTTCTTGTCTATGCCAAGAAAATTTCTGAGTCACTAATAATTGTTACTACTCAAAGAAAATTCCCAAATAATTAATGGTAGTTAATGGGTCAAAGAGAATTATTAGCTTTTTCACCATATATCTTTCTGTATTACTGAAATTTTCAGTAAAACATAACCTTAATTTCAAAACTAATAAAAATAATTTAAAGATAGAATTTTTAAAAAGTCACTGACATGCTTCTCAAATTAATTTTCAGATTAACCCTTTGAAAATTATAAAGAGGTGGCCCCTCAAAAATGTGCCATTTTCTTCCTTTTAATCCAATTTTCCATTCATTATCTCTATGACAAAAATTATTCACTTTTCAATGTCACAAAACGGAATCCTGAATTTTTTTCACATTAAAATATAATTTATGGTTTCACAGCATTTTAACTGAGTGGAGACTATTATCTCCCTTGTGTGAGAAACTGAAAGAGACCAAACTATACAGCAGACATTGTGAAACAGGATGAAACGGTTCAAAAAGAAAGCGAACTAGGGTGGGATCAGGCAGAGAGAGAGAGAGAGAAGGAGAAAGAAAATGATACAAGATTGCTATATGATTAATTTCTCTTAGTTCATTGAAGAAAAGTTTGTGCTAATTTGGAGAACTTTTTATGTTTATATCTTGTACCCTGAGTAACTACTTTGAAGAGTAATAATAAATGTATTAACCATCATTATTCTATTAAGTTATGATTTTTAAAATTTTCCATAAAATGAAAACATTAAAAAACAAAAACTGGCTGTCTATAATATCACAGTAGTAGAAGATGTTTAGGGGCAAACGTTTTCTTCTCTGTCCTGCTGCAACCACACCCCATCAATATTAATTTATTGAAGCAGCTTGGAAATAGCCCACTGCCCACGAGCTTACACCAAGATTCCAAAATGGGACAGGACACTTACTGGGAAAATGGAAAAAGTATATTAATCTCAAGTTAATCTGCTAAGTGTATGGCTTAGCAGATATATGTATCAAGAGTGGATGCACATCAATGACAAGGGGACACAAAAGAAGTACATACATGCTTTGTCTCTGTCTCTCTGTGTCTTTCTCTTTATCTCTCTGTTTCTGTATCTGTCTCTGTCTCTCTCTGACAGAGGCAGAAATTAGACTGAAGCAGCTGCAACCACCAAAAAACCACCAAGAGAAGGGCCAGCCAACTAGCTCAGCAGATTAAAGAGGCCTGCAAGCAGGCACAGGGTCTTGGGGTTCTATTCCCTGGCCTGCCCTATCTTACAGGGCCCAGCCCTGCCCCCAGGACACACTGAGAAGGCAACTGAGACTAGGCATGGTGGCACACGCCTGCAATCCCAGCTCTTGGGAGGCTGTAAACAGGCAAATCACTATGAGTCCAATCTAGTAGTAGAGACAAAAAAAAAAAGAGAGAGAGAGAGAGAAAAAATGATGATTGTTCTTTAGAGCCCTGCAAGGTATTTAATTTAAGGCTGGCCTTGATTTAAGCATTGAAAAAGTAAACTTCTGTTGTATGCAGCAACTTGGTTTGTGGCCCTTTATTCATTTCAAGAGATAAGTGCACTGCTGCTCCCAAATCATCACCTCACTGCATCCTGGTATGGTTAGACACTCAGATCCCTGAGTAACATCTGATTAAAGCACCTGCAAATAGGCACAGTAGACCACGTACTTCTGACTTCTTTAATTTGTAAAATCTAAACTTCTAGGAATCAGAAAAATCTTCTGATGGGTGAAGTTCAACATATTTCATGCAAAAATTGGTAAGAACTGAAACTAAAAGAAGGTTTTTGGCTCAGACTTTAGTAAGTGACATTCCTAAGCCATAAACATAAATGGAAATCTTTAAAAATTACTCTAAAATGGTTAGCAAAGACACTGTCTATCATAGTTTTATTTGCCCTTATACTGTTCTACCCATGTTGAAAAAAAAGAAAACCTCTCAGTTTAGCATTGAGTATTTTTGTCTCTTAAAAAAGACATGTTCCCAAGTTCAATCCCTGGTTCCATGAAAAAAGAAAGAAAGAAAGAAAAACAGACAGACAGACAGACAGACATGTTCCAGGGCTGGCCAGATAGCTCAGTGAACCAAAGCACCTGCTTAAGCAGGCACAGGAACTGGGGTTCAATCCCTGGTATGCAGTGCCGGCCCCACCTAGGGGCACATTGAGCTGGCAAATGAGACTGGGCGTGGTGGTGCTCACCTACAATCCCTGTGCCTGGGAGGCTGAGAATAGGAGCATCCCTATGAGTCTGACCTGTATAGTGAGGCCCTGTAGATCTGTACTAAACACATTAAAAAAAAAAAAAAAAAAAAAAAAAAAAAAAAGATTCGTTCCATTCTATCAGATAATCAGCAATTTTTCCCTGTCTACTGTAACAGCTTCTGAGCTGGTCTGCATGTTTCTACAGAATACAGAATGACTCTCTCACACGTCAATGCCCTGAATAGAACCTGTCTAAGAATACGCATCGCATCCAGGGTAAAGCAAAAGGCCTCTCCACGGTCCGCCCCACCTAATGGGCTTTGCCCTGGGCTCTCGCGTCTGCTTCGTGCCTTCCTGCTGCCTGTTCTCTCCACATACTCTCAGTGAGGCCTCCTCCACGCAGTGTCACCTCTCAGAGAGTTCTTACTGCCCCGTGTAAAGTAGCCACCCTCCCACTCCCTCTTCCTGTAACTTGCTTCTATTTCCTCTCACAGCATTTCTGTATCCCTTGCTATTACATTATGTACTCAGTGACCAAGGTCTTCATAGTTATATTCCTCCTGGAGAGCACAAGCTCTAGGGGAGCAGGCACTTTCTCTCAGATTCACTCACTCTTTCATCTCCAGTACCTGGAACAAAGTGTATCACAGAATAGATTTCAGACAGATGACTTACTGGATCAAAATATAAATAGATGATTTTGAAATTATTTTTCCCTGGTTGATAGGGAACTCAGTATTAAATTTTATGGTGAGTTATGGTATCCTATTACCCTTCCCTGTTTTCATATATGTTTCTTCCTCTTTTAATGTTCTGATATTCTATTTTCTAATAACATCTACACGCCTTTTATGATAGCACATTTCTAAGTATTTCATAATGTGACAGAAACATCCAGCAACAGACACACAGGTTGGGTGTGTAGGAGGCAATACATGTTAAGTGTGTATCTGTAAATTAGCGGTAATGCTTAAGTGACCAACGTGAGTAAAACAGAAGACTGTAAGCTGAAGACCTGAAAGGTTGCCTGCAGGCTAATACTCAAGAGCCTGGGACGAGTCAGCTTACAGTGAGTCAGTCCGTCTAGCAGAAGCAGCAGAGAGAAGCAACGTTACCTTTTCATTCCTGCAGTTGTTCAGCCCCATGTTATTCATGGAGGACAGTTTCCCATCGATAGGATGTGGCTGTTGCTGCTGCTGCTCCCGCTGGATCTGTTCTCGCATCTTCCGAGCCTCCTGAATGGCTTTCATCACTGTATCCTGGTCTCCAAAGAGGGCAGGGGAGTTGAGACTGGACAGGATATCTGTGTACACAAGATGCATTATTTGGGGTAAATTCTTTAGAAGTCCCACCACTATCCACCCACTCCCCTGAAAAACTGCACAACCTCTGAACAGAGGTATGTTTGTCGCTGAAAAATCTCAACCACGCTATGCACAGAGCACAGAAAGCCAGGGCAAGCAAGCTAACCAAGGTAAGCCTCTGTGTGTGTGTGTGTGTGTGTGTGTGTGTGTGTTTTCTTTTTGTCCTTGGAGGATATCCAAGCACTCTATTCTATGTCCATTTTGTCTACTCAAATTCTAACCCATGAAGGATCCTAGATTGCAATTGTGTACTTAGTATCTGTTCTGATTGTCACCACACTTTGTGTATAATCCTGCCTCCTTTGTAGGGAAACAGCAGGAAAGCACAGGGAAGGGAAATGAGGCTCCCCATTATGCTTGGTCTATCCATGTACGAAAGCTGTTCCTGGCCTACCAGGAAAAAAAAATCTGTGAGGCTATATTAGTGTGTACTTTAGTGACATCTGTATGTGTGTACGCATGTAACCACCGCAGGAGAGAGGGGGTGGAAGGAATCCCACACACTCTCCGTCCCCAATTGCTGGCTGGTTAATGAGGCATTCTTCCCATCATGCTGCCTCAGTTATTTACCAAGAAAATGACAACCCATTCCCTGCCCCCAGCTCGAACACCCACTGCGCTCAGCTTCCTGTCTTCATGACAGCAAGGTGATATATGTGGGAGTGATTTCCACATAAGTACAAATAAAGTGAGAATAAATATTTGCTTTCATTATATTCCACACAATATTGAGATAAAAATTAGAAACTGAATAATTCTTTGGCACATCCTGTGTTTTACTGTGTGTAAACTGAATACTTTCAATACATTCTTCTAATTGTAGATAAAAAGGCAATTGATAATCAATAGGTTCAGTTGCTGTGGCAAATTTTAACATGAGCTACTTGTTTGACGCCTGCGATAAGCACTTCATAGCACCCGTGTATGTGTACGTGCTAAGTGTGGAGACCTTGCACAGACACAGGAACAAAGGAAACCGGACAATTGTCAAGCTCTTGTCACATGTCTCTTGTGGGCAATGCGTTTGCATATGGATTTGAGGGCATGAAAAATTCCCCCCCCCCCTTTTTTTTTTTTGTGGTACCAGGGATCAAACTCAGGACCTTGCACTTGCCAGGAAAACAATTATTCCACTGAGTTACCTCCCTAGCCCCTTCAAAGAATTTTTAAGTCAGTTATTTTTCAAGATACAGAAAAATAATATTTTTGGAGATCTTCTGATGAAAAAGGAGACCATTTCTATCCAATGTTATCTGGACAAGAACACTGTCTAAAACCGCAGGTGTTACTGCTTCAGACCATCTGGTTCATGTCCTAATGACTATGCTCTGCTCCAGTTCCCTAAGAATAGGCAAGGCCAGAGACATGGTCATTTTTCTCTTGCAAGACCTGCCATAAAAAAATGCTTCCTAAAAAATACAGAACTGGGATTAGAGGAGGGCCATTTCTGGGTTTAGTCTATTAGTGGTCTTTCTGTTGTCCTTTTTCTCTTATAATATCTAAAACTACACCTCAGGGATACTCTGCATATACACATGCTGGAAATGATTCACCTCTCTCTTCTCCATGGACTCCACTGATATGGGTGAAAATCCCTGGGTCCCTAAATGAGACATCCCAACACACAATAGGCTACTGTGTAGATCTTATTGTCCTGAAGTCCAATGAGGAAGACTTAATTCTATCAAAATATTCACCTAAACTCAACTCAGGAAGTCACCCAATCATGAGTTTATAGACAGGACTGAATTGTGCACAAGGACCTTCACTCTAGTCCTGTCTGGGCTACAGGGTTGTAGGCAAATCATTCTTATCAGTAAGAAGCAAAATTCACTTTACCTGTACAATGTGCATAATAATAACAACTATTCTACCCATAAAATTATCATGAGAAATCAAGTAAGACAAAGTAAGCAAAAACACTTTTAAACTATAAATGGCTTATATATCATTCTATTACAGCAAAACTCCCAGGCTCCAGAACTCAATAATACAAGGGAGGTCACATAGCAAAGAAATGCTAGATCTAGTTACTAGTCCTTTTGACTCTCTTTTTCATTTGGAAATTAAGAAAAATGAGTACAGTAACAATATTAAAACTTTCTAATACTCTTGCTATTAATTGCTTTCATATTTATAGTTTTAGTCCATGTATATATATGGAGAATATATATATGTATATATATATATATATATATATATATATATATATATATATATATTCTCACTCTGTTAAAATTAAATGTATACAAGGTGCTGAACTCTGTGCTAGGCACTTTATATGAATATCTACTTTTAATTCTCACAAGCATTTACAAATTAGGTAATTTTATTTCTTTTTAGAGATTAGACAACTGAATCCAAAAGTATTAAATGACTTTCCCAGATAACATAGGTAGCTAGTGAGGTTTCTCAGTCCTAACCCGTCTCCTTCCAGAATCCATGCTTTTCCTCTCATGCTTTTTATACTGAGAGATCAATATCTCTAGAGCATCCTGGAGTAAATTTCAAAAAGACTTTGAATAAATGAATGAAGCAGTGAATGAGTTAATTCATTAATTAATTTAACACCAGGAATTGAACTCAAGGCCTGGTGTATGCTAGACAGAAACTCTATCCCTGAGCTATAGCCCTAGCTGGGCACTGTTTGGGCCAGGTCCTGAGGCTCTTAGAGACATACTGTAGAGGCGAAGTACTGACTAAATATGAAATAAGTCTGTGATTGGCTGCATCTAACCCATCAACATTGACAAAACATCCAGGGATCAACACTGAAACATTTTCCAAAAGTTCTAATCACTCAACATACTAAATTGAGCTATGTTTAAGCAGAAAAGATAAAGAGTATTATCTCATACTGAGAAGCACAGAGGAAATAAGGATCAGTCAGAGCAGGTTTGCTTTCTTTTACCTAGTTCATAAGTCTCTTCCTGGTGCTGATTTTTCCATTTACCTAGAGAGGATCCTCTTCCCAGGCTTCCTCCAATGGGGCTGGGGATGCTGCTCTTATTTGGCGGGTTGACGGGGCTAGTTTTGCTGGCTGGGAAGAGGCTCTGGGTGGGAGATGTTGGGGACTTCACAGCCTCTGCTGTCTTGGGTCTGGATGAGAGATTCAGCGGCTGTGCTGCTGCTTCATCCTGCAGGAGTTTAACATAAATAATTATTAAAAAAAGACAAATGAAGCACATTATCACTTAGTAAGCCACAGTTATTTTACACCTCAGAGACAATGCCTCATTCTCCTACAATAATAACAAAAGAAGCTAATTATCTACCTCCTTGAAGATTCATCGCAAGGAAACCTCATTAATTTCCCTGTGTTATGCTTCTATTTACATTAACTGTGTGGTTGGATCATTCTTTTTGCCAAATTAAAATCTGAATTAGCTCACATTACAGCTTAATTTCCTAATGTGTTTTCAGGGATCTAAATTAACCTAGGGCATTTACAAAGAATTATTTAAAATTTCAGTTGCTCTGCAGTGCTTTTGTTATTCTCTCTGAAAAGTTCCAGTAACTATAAACAGTCTCTGCTGCTAATTTTTTAATATATATTTTAAATCAAACAATTGCAAGTACTTAAAAATGGAAACATGGAAAGCCTAGTTCTAATTTCCTGGGCCCCTGCCCAGAGAGCTGCGTGCCACACCGTGGCTTCTGTGTGGATTTCTGGGTGTGGGCTCTCCTTGTGGTCTCTACTCTGATCTGTATTCATGTTTAAAACTAACTTTTATATTTAAAAAAATCAAGTACACATTATAACTATGTTTTATAGTACACATTATAACTATGCTATCTGCAATTTATTTTTCATGTCCAAAGTGATGTCTTATTATAGTCTTTGTTTCATACATTTACAGAATGTCTATTTTAAGATGCATATTCTTCTCTGCTGAATATGGTATTCAGATATCTAGTTTGTAATTAGTTCAGCCAGGGACTTGAAGGCTAGGCTCCTCGCCTCATATTGTCACATTTATCCTCTCACAATGCCTGTAACAATGCTTCGGTCATCCTAGAAATTTGGTTCTAATATGAGAATATTTATTTAAACATTTACTTTTAAGATCTGCGTTACTATGTTCTAAAATAAAATCATCAGCAAATGTTAACTCCTGTTTCGCTCCAAAGAGGGCACAGAGAAATTGCATTTAATGTCATTATTTAAAATACACAGTAGGGTTTGCTAACTGACTATTCTCTCCCTTGATAAACATATGATCTTGTAGGATCTCTATTCATTCATCTGTGGAAAGAGGACCACATTTTAAATGACATCTAAGATCTCCTTAAGTACAAATATATTGATGAAGGAGGACCAAAAAAAGATGCCAGAAAATATTACTTGAGAAGAAGCACTAGAAAACAGAAAGTAAAAACACCATGAACACAGAAGTGATCACATATATAGGCCTATGCAAGGCATTTTCATATATATTAGCTTGTTTAACCAAATGACTCCCTAAAATTGGATAGTACTAGTCTAAATTTATAGATGGAAAAAATGAAAGCTAGAAAACTCACTTCTCCAAGGTCATGTACATGGAGGAAAGAATTAAAATTCTAATTTAGTGAACTCAAAATTTCTGGTCCCTTTACTGCCAAACTACCATAGGAAAAGAGGTGCTTATTCGATAACATAGTTGTATCTTAGGTTATGTTCATATTTGATTACTTTATTTTGCTTTGGTCTTGTAGAGAACAGGTTTTCTGTCACATCTATGTTGTGGGATACACCACCACCCCTGTATTTAACAATGTGGGGGCTGTGGCAATAGCTCAGTGGTCTAAGTGCCTGCCTGGCAAGCACAAGAACTCAGGTTCGATCCCCAGTAACGGGCCTGGTGGCACATGGGTGTAATCCCCATGCTAGGGAGGCTGGGACAGGTGGATCACTATGAGTCTGAGCTGCACATTGAGACCTTGTATCAAATACATAAATGAGAGATTTTTTTTAAAAAAATGCAATAAGCAGGGCATGTTCTTAAGAAATATGGTTATACCATTATGAAGGTCAAAGTTTTCTGATTTGCTTAATTGCAGTTTACTTCTTTTTGCCATTACTTCAAAAATATTTATAATACTTAGTGCTTTAGCAAGGCATGGTGGTGCATGCCTATAATCCCAGCACTTGGGAGACTGAGGCAGGAGGATGGGTAAGAGCTCAAAACCAGCCTGGGTTACAAAAGTGAGCTCAAGGCCAACCTAAACTGCATAGTGAGACTCTGTCTCAAAAAGACAAAAACAAAAACAAACAAAAAAACACCCAAAAAACAAACTTAGTTCCTTTATGCATATCTAAATAATAATGATGTACAGTCTAGGCACCTGGTTAGTTTTTCCCATGTCTTTTATTGGGAGTTCACTGAGCTTCAAAAATATCTGAGTTGAGACTTTTCACTAAATTTGCAAAATGTTTAAACATTTCCTCAATCAATTTCCTGCTCTTTCTTCCTCTTTCTGGGACTCTAATTGCATAGATTAGGACATCTGATGTCCCAGTACTCACCAGTCTTGATTCTGGTTACTTTTGAATAGTTTTATTGTTATGTTTTCAGGTTCACTAATATTTTCCTGTCATGTCTAACCTTTAGCTAATCCCAATAGTGCATTTTTCATTTCAAACACTATATTATCTCTAGACTATTTGTCTTGCCTTATTTCTTAAACATATGGAATTTATAACAACTTTTTCAGCTTTAAGTAGGCTCTAATGTATTTTTTCTTTTTATAATTTAATGGCTGACACATCTAACAACATCATTGGGTAGTGCCATGATCCACCAACTTCCAGTAGAATGAACCCATTTCCAACATGGCATCCCTATTTCGGGTCCTGCCTCCATCTGACAGAAACTGCTGAGTGACAGTGTAGGGATAATCACATTTAAGAAGCATAAATGTTTTGTCAGATGGACAGACAGACAAACAGACAGAGATAGAGATAGAGATAGAGATAGTGATAGTAATGGAGCAAGAGAGAGAGAGAGAGAGAGAGAGAGAGAGAGAGAGAGGGACTGAGACCTTTGGTCAATTTCCAGTGTGTTAAAATGATTGTTTTTGTCAGTCTTCTCCACTTTATGTCCTTTAGATGCAGTAAAATTTCCCACCTCTTCACATGGATTTAGTTAGAGATCTTACATAATAGTTGTTTTTAATATCTTATCTATTAATTCTATTGCCAGCATCATTTGGGGCATTGGTGTCATTTGTCACTGTTTGAAACTGGCTGCTTTTTAATCTTCATTATTTATGTTTTCTTGTAACCTTGGCAATTATTGAACAGATGCTATACATTGTGGCCTCTACAAAGTTGGTGCTAGTTTATGCATTTCTTTACATATTTGTCAAAGTCATTTTGAGAAACAGGACAATTTGATTTTTCCAAGGCATGCTTTTCAGATGTTTTAAATAGGTTCAGAACATCCACTGATCTAAGGATAACTAAGGCCCTTCTGGGGACTCTACTTGATGCTCTATGTGTCAAGAGACCTTTGCACACTGGTTAATGCAAATGCAATGGTTCTTTGTGAGCCATGAAGTTAGTTTGCCTGCTACAGTATTATATTGTCCCCTGGTTTCAGTTAATGTCTTCACGTGAATGTGCGAATCAGCACCCAAGCATACAGGGACTCTTGTTAAACTTGAGCACCCTGTTGTATACGGCTCTCTCTTGTCTGGTGCCCTACCTCACATGTTCTACCTATGGAGCATCCTTAATCTCTGATCTTTTCTCTACTCACAAAGGCTTCCAAGTTGCAGTTGCTTAGAACCTCCCTGAAGAGAGTAACCTGGAAAAAGCCTAGTATTTCACTGTTTCTCCTCTCACAGGGATCACTGCCCTGTATTCCTCTTATAAACATCTGAAGGCCATTGCATCTGGTTGACAGTGGAAGCCAGCATTTCATTATGATCTTACTCAGCCCACAAGCAGACAACTAGATATTTCAATTCCAGTCACTAAAATGACCACACTGTCTCCTTTTTTACTATCATGAATATCATCATTACCACCAACATTTATGAGACACTCATTATATGCTAGCAAATATATTATCTCACTTAAGATCCATCATAATAGTAACTAGTGTTGTAGAGAGCAGAAAACTAAGGCCAAAGAAATCAATTTGCCCACGATTACAAAGCTAGTGAAAGTGGGAGAACATGTATTTGAATAGAAGTATTCTGAGTTTGATTAGTAGTTATAGTAGATAAAAATTCTGAGGAAAAGACATTACATAAGACCATTTGTTTTTGTTATATTCAATAAACTTTTCCCTCTCTAATGTGTGAATCTAAATTAGGCAAAGTAATGGTTGCAGAGAGAAATATGAGATACTTCAGTGATCCTAATTCTTCCAATTAGCAAACTATGACATTATTTGCAAAAGTACTTCAATAAGAGGAACTATTTAAAATGTTAACAGTTTTGTCTTCATTTATATATTTTTGCTTTCATATACAACAAACAATCAAGTATGAGCAATGTTTCCTTTGTCGTGAAGATAAAATATAGCCAAGTCAAATTATATAGAGAACTCCCTAAGAATTTGCATGTGGTCAAATGAGTAATAAAATTCAGTTGGCCCACAAAGATGGAATGGTGAAAGCAGTTATACACTTGAATTTTACCAGGGAACATTTTAGTCATCCAGTGGAGGCTTGGTTTGGTGAAGTTCCAGTTGGCTAACTTATTTATGAAATGACTTTCATGTTAAAATATTTAATACTATATAGTTCAAGTCACTGATGTTCGATACACTCTAACAACTGTGGTTAAAGCAAGTATCTTGGTTTCAGCTTGAGTGTTCTGATTCTTAATCACAAGACAGACTGCTGGAATTTGAGCCTGTTTCTGTAAGTTCTAGTATATTATGAAATGCAAATTGCCTGTTGTCATATTTCAGTATTTCTAACAACAAAACATAAATAAATGTTAATCTATTTTGTTGAAGGCGCTAAAAGAATGAGTGGAATTAAATTAATCTTGGAGGGTGGACCTCTGGCATACTATCAATCTTAACAATGTTTATTATTTTTTTGATCTTTGATTTTATAAGTCCACTTTTCTCCAGACTTCCTGAAATCTCAAAATTCATACCTCCAGTTCTTAGAAAATAGAACAATTTCAGTGACTGCACAGTATACAATGCCGAATTTGGCTGTTCTCAGCTATTTGCCTTGTGCAGATTTAATAACTACAAAAACTCTCCAAAGGTAGTACTTTTGCCTCATAATAACAAAACATCTATTTTTAGCATACAAGTCCAAGTAGGTAAGTTACCTATATAAAACAAGTACCTCTCTGCACATTTTGGATTTAATAATTCAATATATAAGGCAAATGCAATCGTAACAACAAACCAATACTTCTATAGGTACCAGCTGCAAATAAAGTTGGAGTGGTTCATCAAGTTCCCTCTATAGCTAAGTATTTCCTCAATTCTCTGTTTCAAGACATTGAAAATCAGTGGGGGATTAAATGCATCTTTTAATGTGGCAGCCATAACCTGGGAGAGCTTGTTCATCCTGTCATCATTCTATGGCATCAAAGGCATGACTAGTAATGATACCATTCATTTCTCAGAGCTGCCATTTACATAAGAGACCTTTATCAATAAACTACGTAAAGCCCAGAATTATTTTCTAATCTCCTTTTAAATCTAAGAATTCAAGATCTTCATTGCCTAGTAGTATACATGGTTCCCACCTTTTTAAGGAACATGGAGAAAAAATGTCACAAGTCTATGATAAAGGCTGCACATAAAACTACCATAGTCATTTATGCCAATGAACATTAAAAAATAAAAGCCAGAGTCCAAAGGGAGAAATTTTGTGAGATGTGTGTGAGCTTATAGAGTTAGGTAAACATCTCACAATATGGTACTATTGTTATCAAAAGGAAACACCTGTTTCTCAATGCTCAATCATGAAATGTACCAGAAAGAAGTGCATTTGGGGGATCCTTTATGTTGCTACAGTTCCTGCTGCTTATTCCCAGCATAGCCTGGTTCACTACCCTTCTTGTGAATTTTTTTTTTTTTCTTTGCAAACTGCCTCCACAATCCTACACACAAATACCTTAACTTGAGTTACAGGGCTGGTCCCTCTCTTTTCATTTTTTATCCCAGTAGGTGACACTGCTCCTGCTGTGTTTGGAGGCTGTGGAGTTGACGGCATCTTTGCTCCAGGTGACACCTGCATGTTGGCCAGCTGAGTGGCATAGAGCTGCTGCAAAACAGGGAAGACAAACATCGATCTCTTTAAGTGCAGCAGAGTTATGCAAAGGAGGAAAAAACAACAACAACAACACTTACCATATTGTTAGGACACTATTTTTTCAGAGCCTTGCAGTTACTATTTATTTAAAAAAAAAAAAAAAAAAAGAAAGAAAGAAAGCAAAGACAATGACAACCAAAGCTCCCCAAACTGAAATAGTATAATAGAAGGAAAGAACACTGGTAAGGGATTCATGGTTCTATACCTGTTTCTTTCAGCAATTAATTCACAAACCTGGATAAAAGACCTGACCTCTCTTGAACTCAATGTCATGAACTCCAAAAAAAGGAATTGGACTAAGTAGTCTCTAAGACTCTGCTGTCTAAATGCTCTGTATAAAGTTCTTCGAATTATTCATGTAATTGTATTGTTCCTAACTGAGAAACTAACTGAACTTTCCTATGGATTCTTGGAAGAACTACATCAATCCTATTCAGCACAGTGTGAGCTTGCCTGGGTCTCTGACCCTTCTTGCTGATGGCTATTGCCTTGCAGAGGCCTAGTAGTGGTCACTTTTTCCTTGGGGCCCTATTTCTAGATAGCATACAAACAATATAATCTTCAATAGAATATTGCCAGATTTACAGCAATAAAAACAAGTCAAGTTTCTTTTTACCAGCACAGGAACTGTCCACTTGATTGTCAACTTGAGTGAGGTAACAAAGAAGTTCATTCATGCCTCTGTTTTCCTCATTTCCTACCTACTATCTTGACTGTCTGCTAGCAAGCTGCTGGGGTTTTTTTGGTGGTGGGCTTTTTTTTTTTTTTTTTTTTTTTTTTTTTTTTTTTTTTTTTTTTTTTTTTTTTTTTTTTTTTTTTTTTGTCTTTTTTGAGACAGGGTCTCACTGTACAGTTCAGGCTGGTCTTGAGCTCATTTTTATAGTCCAGGCTGCTCTCGAACTCACACTAATCCTCCTGCTTCAGCCTCCCAAGTGCTGGTATTACAGGTGTGCACCACCACACCCGGCTTCTGCTGGTTTGTTTGTTTGCTCGTTTGTTTGAGAAAATTTTCCAGGAGATACTTGAGACTGGTGTATGTGAGGTTAATTTTTTTAGAAATTAATATATCTAGAAATATTATTGTTATACTCCTCCACTTGATTATAGTTTAACAAGTACAGAATTTTGAATTCAAAATAATTCTTCCTCACCATTCCAAAGACAATAAGCTGTTACAAGAAGTTGAATGTTATTCTGACTCCTGATCATGTGTATGGAATCTATTTTCTCCCCGCAAAAGCCTCAGGATCTTCACTTTATACCACATATTACAAAATTTAACTATGGGGTTCATTTGTATATGACTTGTACATCTGTGTTCTGGAAATTCAGCCCTTTGAATCTGTAAATTTGGGTCTTTCAATTCTAAAGAACTTTTTGATTTCTTTCATTAATAAATCTCTTCTCTCTATTTTTTTCCTTAAACTCATAGATAAATGTTGGGCTTTCTCACTGACCATCTCTTTTTCTCACTTTTAATTTGTATTGGTCAATCTTTGACATTTTGTTATACTCTGTGATATACTTTTTGATCTCATCTTCCAGTACTTCTACAACAAATTCTGCTACTGATCTTTGGGTATGCTTTTGTTCTCTGCTTTTTTCTATAGCATACTGTACTCTCTTTTATTGGGTGTCAGTGGTAAGCTTGGGCTTTATTTCATTTTCTATTCTCTGAACAATTGTCTTTTGTCTCTTTTAAGTTGTTTGACTTCTGGGGCTCAGGAAATAACTTGGTGGTCAAAGCACCTGCCTGGCAAGCACAATGACATGGGTTTGATCCCTGGTACTACATGCAGAACCAGCCAAACACCAAAACTGGGTGTGGTGGCTCATGCTTGTAATCCCAGAGCTGAGGAGGCTGAGACAGAAGGATCACTATGAGTCTGAGCTGCATAGCAAGACACTATACCAAATAAATAAATATTTTAAAAGTTATTTGAGCTGGGCGTGGTGGCTCACAGCTGCAATCCCAGCACTCAGGAGGCTGAGGCAGGAGGATTGGTGTGAGTTCAAGACCAGCCTGGGCTACAAAAGTGAGCTCAAGGCCAGCCTCAACTGCATAGCGAGACCCTGTCTCAAAAAGACAAAGAAAAAGAAAGTTATTTGAGTTCTTTCTCTGGTGTTCACTGACCTTTTATTCATCTCTGAGAGTAACAAACTCATAAGCTTACTAGAAAGTCTGAGTGTAGGGTTAGATTTATTGACTGGTAATAGTGCAGATAGCTGGATTTTCCTTGGGGATCCCGAATGCCATTATCTGTAGGTCATTTCTCTTATCCTGACTATTTTCTTAGAGAGTTATCTTTATGGTCTCTCTCTCTCTCTCTCTCTCTCTCTGGTTTTAGGATAAGTGTCTATGCCATCATTAGACCAACCAAGACCCAGGAGACCTCACTGGCTGGCCTAGCATGTAGCCTCCTTGTTTTCAAAACAGCGTAATTCTTCAGCATGCTTGATAATCCCAAGACAAAATCCTCTGGTGTTCAGTTTTTCTACAGTAAACACCTCCAATCTGCTGAAAGGTTATGAGATGGCTGGGAGGAAGGGATGGCAGGTACCAGGTTGGATAAGTTAGGGAGGGATCAAATTTATATCTATTTTCAACCTATCATGTTGTCTGCATTTTTATCTTTGTCTTCAGTTATATATGATGCATTTCAAAGATTCTGCACACAAATGAACTTGGTTTTTGTTTTTGGCTTTACATCTTTAAAACTTAGGTATCAGTTTTTTTCTCCTCATTAAAACAGTTATAAGTCATTTATCCATTTCACATATTACAAAATATTCCAAAAACTTTCCTGATCTTTGTTTTTATTTTTGCTTCAAGGTTTATGCCTAAAACCCTTAGTTATCATTATATTGGGATTTACATAAAATATTAGCAATAAATCATTGTGTTAAAATGTCATGTTTAAGTCAGATACCTCAGTACTTAAAAACTTCATTTAATTATTTTCTTTGCCTTTTACAATGAAGATTAAGCCATAACCTTGACAGTCAAATTTCTATCATAATAAATAAAAACCTTCCTAGTTCACCAACTACAGAGCAAATAGCTCTACCATATTAGTGAGCAGAGAGGACAGGTGGTTTGTTATGGTTTCCAATATTACTACTATCATTCAGATGGACAAATAAAAAATTATAGTAATAAAAAACAGCCTTTTCAGCAATGTCATTAAATAAAAGTTTAATAAAGAATAATTTGCAAGAGCCAGATGTGCTTATGTCAAGATTGTTGCTTTCTTTAGAACAACTTTTTTAATACAAAAAGCCTCTAAAGAAGTTAAACTTTCAGAATTCTGTACGCCGTGACTCAGCAGCAAGAAAAAGTCACAAATAGTAAAGTCAAACTGCTGGAACTCAGGCAAAAGAAAGGCTGTCTTTCGGTCTCTTTTTCACTTCATTGTGTCCTTAAAAAGGTTAAGTTAAATGTCTTCCAAGGAGAACAAGTTGAAAATTCTATAAAATGTCTTGTTACTTTAGGTAGCAAAGAAAAGTTCTATGCTGAAGGGATTTGATAGAGGTGGCTAAGAGTTGAAAAGATACTGCTACATGATAGCTGGTATCATAACCAGTATATCCTACTTAAATCTAAAACCCAATACATATCATCCTTCTTATATGTCTAACATTTCATGACTTGAAGAATCACAAAAAGACTTAAGAGACAGAGTCCTTAGATATCATTTATACTTTCAGTTTTTTCTGTCATTCAAAAAGATCAAAAGGAAGCCCATTTATTCTACTGAATCTTGAATCGTGTAAGGAATTAAAACTAGCAAAAAAAGAAAAATCTTTGGAAACAAATCTATCTTTAAAAAGCTGACTCAATTTAGTAAATCTTCAGGATGAACAGTATAGTTGTTTTTTAGAAATATAGAATTGTTAATTACTTTTTCTAAATCTCTGATAATCATTTATTTTATGCTATTTTATGAGAGCCATACATAATAAAGGGAAAATCTCACAAGCCACAAGAGTCATCAGAGCTGGTTTTTATGAGTTGTGATTATTGATACAGGACATATGTAAGGAGTATAGCCACATTCCAGGAAACTTACAGATCAGAATAAATGGAAATTGGGGCCAGGGAGATAGCTCCGTGGCACAAGTGCCTGTCTGGCAAGCAAGTGCAAGGTTGTGAGTTCAAACCCTGGCACCACACACACACAAAAAAAGAGTAAATTGAACAGTAAGGTAACATGTATGATTTAGTAAAATGAGCCTTGAAATTAAAAAATTAGAAAATGAAGTACAATGAAAAAAGATGGAAGGTATTCATGAAAATGAAAACAATTCTGACCATGCATTATTTTAGTGATAAATAATATCTTTAGATTGAAGCTTTAAATTCAGTTTGAATAGTAAAAATGACATTCATTGAATAGGCATAAATTTACAAAACAATTTACAGTCACCTTCTAAGCTAATACCAATTGAATGCATTCTATGTGCAAAGCTTTGTGTTAGAAGCTGAGGAAGATTCAAAGCCTTGGACCAAAAATATAGCCCTGGAAATGTAAAATACAGATCCTTAACACTTGATTTCCTCCTTTCTTGTGTCTATCAATGTTTTTATGCCGTGTTTAGTTGCACACACACACACACACACACACACATTGTTCTTGACAGAATGCAAGCTTATTTAAGATATGTTTAATATTATTTTGCATTAACTACTCCTTTCAATAAAACAGAAGAAATCAATAGCATAATTAAGATATCCTATGCATATATTGATATATTTGCTTTTCTCTTCTTTCTTTTTTTCTTCTTTCTCTCATCCCAGTAGTTCCTTCCCATTGAATAATTCCTTTCCCTTTCATACTATCTATCATACCTTTCAGACTTTATTGGCTTTTTCAGGTTCTTACACTAGGGAGACAATATTATGTTTACACACACGAGTATGATTTATTTCACTTATGAGTATGGACTCTAGTTGCACACTTTTACTTATAAAAGCCTCAGCTTTATCTTTTTTTATAAGTAATACCCCTTTGTATAAAAATGTGTATCTTTTTTATCCATCCGTCACCTGTTGGGCATTTGTGTTGTTTCCAACATTTAGTTATAACAAATTGTGTTGCTATAAACATGGGTGCACATTTATTGCTTTGGTATGATGTCTTAAATTCTTTTGGAAGAATGCCCAGGAAGGAAATAGCTGCTCTAGGAATTTAAATTTATCATTATAGTTACAGAAGATAGGAATGATTATTCACTTTCTTCCTTTCCTTCCTTTCTTTTCTTCTTTCTTGTACTAGGAATCACATCAAGACCTCACGCTTACCAGGCAAGCACTATGCCACTGAGCTACATCCTTCACCCGATTATTTAGATTCAGTCTCACTTTTAAAGCCCATGATCTTTCTCCCTTTAAAAGATTTTAAATAAACTATACAGTAAACCACAATGAAACCTTTTTCATTGTCCTCACTACCAGACAAGGCTTATTGTCCAGAGAAAAAAGACATTCTAACGTAGCTCTGCTACTTTGAACTCTCAAGTACAAAACTGTATTTCCAGGTGTCTTGCATCCACTCCTTCAAAAATGGCATTTCACAATCCTCCAGTGAAGACAATGGTTGTACCACCAGCTATCGTGAAGGAGTAATGCTCACAGCTTTGCCCTTGACAAATCTCTTTTCCGATCAAGCTTTAAGTTGTAGTAGAAGACATCTTTTAAAATCCTAGTCTATTACATAGAGTGATATTATAAAAAGAACTACATGCAAAGTATGGGTAGAAATAAGAAAGCTGACAAAATACACACTGACAAGATTAAAGCTGTCACTAATTATTATGCTCCAGTGTTAGAAACTATTAATTTTCAAGTACAAATATAGCTACAATTTTATATATCAAATGCTTTTTAAAAGTAGATTATTGCATGTTTTTAAATTTCAATTAGCAATAAAATTAAAAAGTCAGGATCCTTGTCAAGATCTGGCCCAGTGAGAAAAAGAAATAAAATTCTTGCCTCCCATGCTGGCCCTGCCCCTGGGGTGTGCTAAGATGGCAACTGAGACTAGGCATGGTGGCAAACACCGTAATCCCAGCTCTTGAGAGGCTGTAAAAGGTGGATTACTATGAATCTGATCTAGTAGTAAGACCCTGAACACTCTGTAGACCCTTCCCTAAAATACACAAGAAAGAAAGAAAGAAAGAAAATTCTCCCTCAAATGCTGCTAAAAGATATCAACCATTACCTTATATTTACTTCCATTTACTATAGTACTCCTTAACATTTGAGAACCTCTAGATCTAGATCAGCTACCCAGGGTAACATCCATAGTCTTTGTGGACTATAAACTAAAAGACAATACTAAAATCAGAGATAAATATTACACTAGGGAGACACCCTGAAGGAAATGCAATTATTCCTTCATTGATAGGGTCATGAGGCCTCCAGCAGAGCTTACATCTTCTGGGATACCTTGGGTTTTGCTACCCTTTCAAAACAATGCTGATGACCATTCCTTTACCTTCAAAGTAAGCGATGCCATAAAGCTGTACAGATTCAGCTGTGAAAAGGTAAAGACAAAGATAGAGGTAACTAAGCAGCCTGGTTTAGTTCTTGGAAAGCACAGAAAATAAAGTTTTTTAGTTAACAAGGTCTTATAGACTGAAAAAGGGAAAGAGCATTAAATAATTATTGGAAAGAGTTTACAGATACTTGCCTCTAGTATTCATGGAATTCATCTTGCCTCTAGTATTCATGGAATTTCTAGTCTTTCTTCCTATGCTTTTTTTTAGCATACCTTCTCTCAAACCATCTCCAAAAGTGGAGATAATGGCTCTTCATTTCTGTTTCCCTGACACAAAACATGAGTTTATCATGTAATAACTGATTTTTTTCCTCGAATGCCAAGGTCCGAAATGTTAGTAGAGGAAATAACTGTAAATAATAGCTACTTCTTTTTATTTCAGCTTGTACAGATGAACAAAGCCAAAGCCTGCAAAAGGAAAGTACTTTGCATAAAATATTACTGTGTGAGCAGTACTAGAACGAAATCTAGAACCCAGGCTCCCTACCTCCCTTCCACCCTTCATTATATATTCATGCCTTCGCTTAAGGAACTGACTGAAAGGAAAATCTGTACATTGTTTGAGACCTTTTAGTTCAAGATAGGTAAAAAGATTCTTTTTTCTGTATTCTCCCTGGGTTACACAGAGAAATTTATCCTGATTGTACTTGAAAATTAACCTGTGGGTATATAGCCAGTGATAAGTCATATTGTAGAATTTTATTTTAATATTTGTTTTAAAATGTACATATTTAAAAGAGCAACCACAGTAATTAGGTTATAGTAATTATAATCATGTTAAGGTGTTTTCCGATTTTTAAAATTAAAGCTCATGCAAATGCACATGCAAAGGGCCCAAAATGCATCTCAGGTAAGAGCAGAACAATTTTCACTCTGGTTTGAGAATCCTGGCAGTGACCTTACAAAAACAGCTTAAAAAAATGGGACAAGCATTGACTGTAAGCCACTGAGAACTGGGACCTATTTAATTCATTTCATTGTTCCCTGCAGCCAGCTCAAGAATGTCAAGTAAAGGGAAATGAATTGAAAGAGTTTCCCTGACTCAAGGTCCTCTTGCCTAGGTTCCCAAGCACCGGGTAGTTGATTCCTCTGACATAACTCACTGTAGGGGATGTGCTGGAGTAGGGGAGAACAGAAGCTACACAAAGATAAAATGATCAGGAGAGGCTCAGATCAAAGGCCCTGCCCTTACGCTAAGATACCTTTCTAAAAAATCAGAATCCATTATGTAACACACCACCAATTCTCTGCTACAGAACAGTCAGTATGAATTTATTTTCTGCTGCATCAGTAATATTGGAATCAATTCAGAAGAACATTGCCTTATGGAACATGCAAACGTCAATGAACAAAGCAATCCTAAATATTTTTTCCATTTATTTTATTTTATTTTTGAAGAGTAAAAACAAAAGCAAAACCAAATAGAAAAGACAGGAAGAGGGTAGTCAAATCTTGGAAACAACCAAAATGTCCATCATTTGAGGAATGGATGAAAAAGATGTGGTATTTTTATACAACAGAGTACTACTCAGCTACAAAGAAAGACAAACTCAAAGCCTTATAGACAAGTAGATGAAACCCCAATATTTTAAGAAAAAAATCTCTCTTTGCTTTTCCCAAGGATTTCCTTTTTGAGGGTGTGAAATAAAATACGTAAACATCTAATGCTTTATTTATAGAAGTAAAAATTCAGTCACTGAAACAATTAGTAATTTTATTTTTAAAAATATTCAAAGACATAATAATGAGGCCTGCTGGAAATAAGTCTTATGAGAAGGAAGCTGTCTTCCTTCTGTTTCCAAGAGCTGGGCAGGCGATCCTGAAGAGATCCAGTGTTCTGAAAGTGTTCCACAAGGTACAGCTTGCATTTGTAATGCTGTTTTAACTCTCTAGTCACAAAGTCTAGTTCAGAAAGTCTAGCTCTAGTAGAGCTCAAGCAAGTGCTGTTTGACTTTACTAACAGGATATAAATACTCATTAATGAGTCCAGAATTTGGATGTGAAACCTGAGAATTACTTCTTACAAAATCAGAGTCTCTTAGAAAGTTTTCAATGAGTGTACATTTCTAAATACATGTGCTGAGTTACACTTTTAATAAATGAGCATATGTCAGCTTCTTGGTATTTGAAAACATTGTTGCTTTGTAATAAAAGGTAACTCATTCATTCTTTCACCCATTCATTCAAACAATTATTTCCTGAGTGTCTACTATGACCCAGGCACTACTGTACCTAGGCTTTGGAAAAACACAAGTGAGCAGTGAATTTGGGGGAGACAGTGGGAAAAAGGTACTCTATAAATTTCTGCTATATGCCAAGAAATATCAAGCATTTGAGTATGTGAATACAGGGTGGGGTTCAAGGTTGAAATACAAAGATTATTGAAACTCAAGAAAAGGGAACATTTGAATAGAAGCTTGAAGGAAGCGAGCCATGCTACTATTTAAGGCTAGCGCTCAGGTAGAGGCACACTATAGAGCAAAGTCCTCTGATGAAGGTATGCTTGTGCTTGGAAGCTCTGAGAAACAGCAAGAATGCCAGTATATCTGGAAAAGGGTGGACAGGGAAAAGAGTATTATGGCAAGTGCCAGAAAGATGGCCAAAGGGCCAAATCATGGAGGCCCATTATGCTATGGCATGGACTTCGGATGCTATTCTGGAGCTCAGGGTTTCTAGGAAACACCATGAAAACAACACGACAGACCTGGAAATCCCTCAGCAGGACACACATGGGAAACTGGAGGTACCAGGGCTGCCTTGCCCTGGCCCACGGCGACTGCCAAGGAGCCAGATGCTGCTGCTTGAAAAATATTCTGCAGCTGCCCAGCTTCTATGCCCTTCAAATTCCATCCATAATAAAGCTTCCAAAACAACAGAGAATGAAGACAAATATGGGCAACTATGTAACTTTCAAAAGGCTTTATTTAAATTGTTAAAAATACATGTTTGGGAAAACAGAGTTTTTTGAAAGGACAGTCTAATATTTTCTAAATGCATTTTTTTTGTAACTTGAATCACTGAACAGCACAAGTGCTGCATTTTAGAAGTGAATATTTAGAAAATTTTGTACTGTTTTGAAACTGAACTTGGCTTTAATTTCTCAGCAGACTTTGGAATATGTAACATAAGAATCATAAGAATGAACAATTTATACCTATGATGAAATGTATAGACTTATTAAAATTAAATTTCATGTTAATACTAAAGTAAAATTTGCATTTGTTATAAATATTTAAGGAAACTAGGAGGTATTTTGAATTCATTTTAAAGTGATCAGGTAAACTAGGCAAGGAATAATGCAAAATATACTCTCCTTAATTTTCTCTTATTTTTAAAAATTCAAATAAATGTTTTACTGTATCTCAGGGCCAACTCCATTAACTGTCATTTTTTAAATAGCAAATTATTACTACTGCCAACTGGAGAACTTCAGCATATTTTACAGTATGTAAATATGCCATCTGTATCATACAGTAATACTCAAGGCTTACTCTCTAATTAGCAGAAAGGAATGATACCTTGCATAAGGAAGCCATAGTAAAAAATCATTCAAATGGTGAGTAATAAGCATACAACATGCTTTCTTGTCACTGGATATGATACTGATACATAGCTCAATAACCCACCATGGAAATTTCCTACAGCAGGTAAAGCAGGTAATGGTTATATAAAGGACTAAAGAAGAAATGTGTAAAAGTGAAGTCTTATAAGTTGCTATGAAAAGCAAGATAGCAGGGTGACTAAGAGTGCACAGTCTTTAGTCAAAACCACTGTTTACTATGTGATCTTCAGCAAGCTACTTAATTTCTCCAGACCTTAAATTCCCCAGTTGTAGAATAAAGATAATAGGGAACTATCCCAAAAGATTGTTTTATGGAGCAAATAAACTGACACATATGACACACTTAGAACACAGAGGCACACTGTAGATTTAACACTGGCACACGCTTCTTATACTTAAGCTCTGTTTGAGAGAAGTTGCTCCAAGAGTTTATTCAGAAAAACAATTAATTGGCATTTTTCTATCATTTAGCAAAAGTGTATTAATTATGGTTACAAATATGAAGAGTAGATACACCATCAGAGCAGGCAGGACAGAAAGGAGGGAAGGGAAATCAGATAATGTAAGTATTTACAAATGACTGCTGAAATGCCATCACTGTGGACAATTAATTCTGACTAAAGGCAATTAGGTAGGCTTTTCTCACAGTAAAGCTCCAGAAAGAGAGTCCTTTGTTCACTAAAAGTTAAAAAATAACCATGAGTGGAATAGACACTAATCCCTGTAACACAGGAAGTGTTGAGGCTAATGGAGCTTCTGCTGAGTGCCTAGTGATGTCTCCCCCTCCTGCCTACTCTCTGGGGCTAGACTCCAAAGGCTGTGTGGCACACAACAGCAACGTCTACACTAAGGGCCAACATAGCTTCAAAAAAGGCTTAAGATTTATAAAATGTATCAGTTCTGTGGAAAAGAAAGAAGGAAGAGAGGGAAGGAAGAAGGGAGAGAGGGAGGAAGAAGGGGAGGGAAGGGAAGGTGGGGAGGGAGGGAAGGGAGAGGAAGGAGGGGAGGGAGGCAGGAAGGGAGGAAGGGAGGGAGGAAGGGAGTGAAGGGAGTGAAGGAAGGAGGGAGGGAGGGAAGGAAGATGCCACCCTTAGCAGTTCACTTAGGGAACAGAAACTTTGTTTTATTTTTGTCATTGTCTACCGTTGGATAGAGAAATCTCTCTGAGAATTTCAAGGCCTGATTTAGGGACAATTTCTCTATAGTTCACTACCTCCTGTAAAACTAACCACTGTAACAGCCCTACATGATACAGAATCACAGCTTTAGTTTGTTAAGAGGGCATAATTCCAAGTGGACCATGGAATATTTATGTCTATGCAGCTCTTTGAAGGAATAATCATACATTTTTGTGCCTGTTGTGGGTCAGAGGTTCAAATTAGCACTTCTTTCTGTCACTTCTCATATGTTTTACAATAATTTATAGCTTAGCAAGGTGAATCATAAAACAAAAGTGTCTATTTTATTTCAGTAACTGATTCTGGTTAAGCAAAGATTTCCAGTCCAACTACCCAACATGAAACTCTGCATGGAATGTATGAGCAGAACAATGTATTTTTGCCCCATAGTGCATCTCATGATATAAATACATATGTCTCTTAAAGGAAATTTTATCACTTCCACATTATCGGCACACAAAAGGAGCATTCTTGTTGCAGACCGGTGCGACTGTGGAATCATCATCCCTGGAAACAAGAGCCTGATTAGTTCCCACACAGATATGAATAGACTCTCGTCTTCTAGTGAAATAGCTCCCTTTATTCCTTTTTAAAACAGACTGGTAATTGTCACCCTAAAAACACTGAATTGTACTCAAGCAACATTGGTTTCTGCTCTTTTTATTCATCTTTTTAGAACCAGCCAATAACACGACTGTCCCTTCTGGTTGGTCCTCTTCTGGAAAGGCTCAGTTAATCCACAGCTGTGTGAATGTGAAAAAGGTACACAGCAGGCTAAGTCTGTTAGGTCTCTTGTCTGCTAGTAAAGTGCACAGTCTGCAGGACAGATGTTAGGAGGATCTGTTAAATAAGTCAGTGGCAGAGACCCTGACCTCTGCCAGGGAACATTTTATTATTGCAGAAAGGGGCATAATTACAAGGCATTAATAATGAGAAGAACCATAGCTTTGTTTTCTAGATTTGTTTTACTTCTTGCTTCATCATTTGGTTGTAATACATGGTATCAAAACCCGTTCACTAAAAGCAATGCACTCAGTGTGACTGGGTTTAGTACAAACTGCAGATTACATGATTTCCCCAAATCCCCAGGAAATGGTTGGGTCTTGGCTTTGCTTCAATCTTAAACAGTTTTGTTTATTCAGCGTGTATCATTACACTGTTTGTACAGCCTCACTTGCCACAGGGTACCATTGTACTAAGAGGACTATCAATCTTACTAAACATAGTTCCCTAACTATTAAATCTAGTGTAATGGGAACTATAAAGTAGAGATCAAATTAATAGAGGAATATCACACTATAAAGTTGTCCACTATTACCTTATACCACTTCACCATTTATGGTGTGAGTAAAATCATGTTTACCACATGCGTAGCAAATTCCCTATAGTGATCTGACCCCTTGCTCACCAATCTAACCTTGTCTACCAGTGCTCCTGGACCCTCAACCTGTAACGACTGTTTGTGAACATGTCATGCTGTCCTCTGGTGCTACACCTGTAAGCAGGCTGTTCTTTTCGTCTAGAGGGCTTCTCCTCCACATCTTCATCACTCTGCATAATTGCCTATAAACCTAGTGAATATACGCACTCTTTTCAAGATTCAGTTTTACCTCACCTCATCCATGTGGGTCACTAGTGCTTCCTTAGGCTGAATGACAGACACATTTCTTCCTCTCATGGCATTTTCACTCTGGTGAAATCTCTTTTACCAATTATCACATTGCCTGCTAGACTGTGGGTTTCCTGAGATTAAGGGTCAAGTTTTATTGATTTTAGTGGTCCCAAATAAACAAAAACACTTACTACATTAGATATATAATAAACAGGTTGGCCACATAGCTCAGCAGATTAAAGCTTCTGCTCAGGCAGCCACAGTGGCAGAGGGCTCCATCCCCCAGGCATGCTGAGACTGGCTTTTGAAACTGGGCATAGTGGCATACACCTGTAACCCCGGCTCTGGGGAGGCTGAACACTTGTGGATCACTACAAGTCCAATCTACATAGTGAGACCCTGTAAACTCTGTCCTAAAAACACACACAAAAAATATTTGTAATAAACATTTGAGGAACTTAATGTATGAGTGGTCTAATTAAATAATCCTTTTAGCATGCTAATAAAATATGAGTTTAAAGTCCATCCTTGATACAACTACCAATGACGGGGTCTTATTTTTATCAGACATCCGTTAGGTTTTCACATTCAGTTGCATGTATACTAAATATGTTATATATGTTAAACCCCATGTTCCATTCACCTCTACCTGAAAGAGGTGAGAGCATGTAATATACTGTTCTCTTGGCCATCTATTTCTAGTCAATTGAGTTTGGCTAAAATTTATACATAAGAATCACTCAGATTGAGATCTGTATACTATTACCTCACAATTCTATGCACACCAACCCATGCCACTGACTGGCTAAGAGAGCTTTGGTCAAGTTAACTACTCACTGTGTGTCTCAGTCTCTCCAAGGAGAAAAATCACAAGATTAACATAGCACTTGAGAGTATGCAAAGCCCCTTTCACAGGCATTTTCTTGTGCATCCTCTCAATTACCCAAGAAGATCAATTTGCTGGAATTCATAGGTCTGGGAATAGTTAGGACCTGAGTCCAGAGGCTTTTAAAATTCTAGAAATCTATGGAATTCTAGAAGCTTATTGTTTGTTTATGAAGGGCTTTATTTTAATATCACAGCTTTTTCTCTTGATTAGTAGGAAGTTCAAATACATAATATCTTAATAAATTGGCTGTCACTTCTTGCTAAAAAGCACTATACCAAAGCTCACATTTCTAAAAATTGGGAGCAGTCATCAGACATTGACCTTGTAACAAAAACATTTCAAAGTTCCTAAGTACAATCAGCTTGATTAATTAATAAATGATTGTGTGTATGTGCCAGTATGCCATGTAAATAGTCCTGCATCAACCTGTTCTATCATTTTAAAGTGCTGTTCATTTAATTGATTTCTTCCTTAGCCTATAAGAAACTTGCTTTGTGTGTTTATCAGGGTACCTCAGGTATATAATTTTAAAATATTTTTAAATTAATAAATGAATAAGAGATTACTGTACAAGGATACAGAAAGAAATGATACTTATTAAGCATCTATCATCCAGTATAAATGCTGTTTGTATTTTCTCATTCAATTTTATCTCAATAGTCCTAGAGGAGATGTCATTATTCCTACCTCCTAGACAAGGAAAGTGAACTTCAGGAGAAATTAGCTGCTGGCCACTTAGTTCTTTTAACTGCCTAGGTTATATGAAACCAGAGAATATTGCTTTATTGAAACCAAAAGTGTCACTAATGTATAAATAAAAATCATGTAAGAAAGCAAACCAGCTGCTACACAAATGGCAGCAAGTTGTTTCAACAAATGGTCATTTGAACTAACCATCATGTAAACTAATATTATATATATTAGTTTAAACTAATATTATGTATATATATATATATATATATATATATATTCCTTCTTATTTCATAGTGAGGTATGTGTATGTGTGGTGACACTATTTTGCAGCCAAGAGATGTAGGCAGAGATGGATGCAAAACTAGGAGGGCATGACTTAACAAAAGCGAATTATCCAGATGAGTATCTTGCACCATAATAAAGAAATGCCATTGACAGATGGGTGGAAAGCAAAGCATTCCTATCCAAATCAGCCACATCTAAGCACATGTACTACGTCAAACAGCTTTTCACTGTTGTTCTCATGATGTTGCTGTCTTGTTTCTCTCTATTGTGCTAGGTCTGAGTCAATGACATAAGTATACATCATGTGGGGCCTGCCTCCTGGGACATGGAGCAAAAGCTGCTCTGTAAATTAGAAAAATGTACTGCAGTGTAGGTGAAGATGCTTCTCAACTCTGGAGGGCCACATGAGAGGCAGGAGGACATGCAACTCCACCCAGTGACAGTGCTTCTCCTTATTTTTAATTTTTTTCTTTTATTAATTTGCTTTCTTTTCCAAGCAGAGCAAGTGATAATCTACTGGGAGTGGGATGCTAAACCACTTTTCCTATAGTTTTTAAACTGAACCTCTAAGAAGGCGTTTGATACAATTCAATGACTGGACTAATACCTTTGTCCATTTGAGCATTAAATGGCCTGTTGAAATACAGCTTAGTTAGAGGGAATTTCAGAAAACAGTAGTTTCTTTTTTTAAAAAAAAAATTCCCTCCCGGCTGACTCGAGCAGAGCTTAGAAAATGCAGCTCAATCACTTTCCACAGCCTCTCAGGTCTACTTCTCACCAGTGTTAATTAAATATAAGCCCCTTAGACTATCAGAGGTTAAGGGAGCAGCACTACATTCTTCTCCTATATACTACTGTAAACACAAATGGTCATTATCTGTTTATAAGAAGACTTTGAGCATGGAGGTCTCACTAATAAAAAATTAGAAAAGGCAAAGTAACATAATGTGACAAGTACTCATTGCAAAAAGTATTTACAACTATCCATTTCCACTACAATTGCACGTATCATAAAGGAGACCTACATGACAGATGGCTTCAGCTTTGGGGAGCAAATGCAGGCCAGCATTTGGTGTGATTAAGTGAGACAGTAAAATCTAGTACCTCCTTCAGCCAGTCTGTTATCTAAACCACTTCTTTCCTCTCAGGTTAGGGAAAAATTCCCTGGAAGCTACAAGTATTAGCACATTTTCTATGTTTTATCAAACACTATATCTTTTGTCACATAGCCTGACCAAACTCTGGAGCTGGACCCTTATTGAAATAATGCTTCTGTGTGAGCAATTTTTAAGTTTCAGAGCTATTTAATAATTTTAAATAAAGTTTTTTAATATGTTATAATTTATCTTGTCTCTCTGAACATGACTTTGCTGTAAATATTCCTTCCTGACTCTCCTATTGTCCCAAGATTTCTGGGAAGAAAGCAGCCAAGCGATAATTCAACATTATTGCTGCTTCAGTGCACTAATTACTTAAAAAGCAGCAAAGACCATGCTCTCTGCCCCACAGCTCCTGCAGCCTCCTGGCCTAAGGCAGGCATCCCCCGACCCAGTGACGTCCAGATGTCAAGAGGAATACCCCGCTCCTGATGCAGCAGGCGCTCCATTCCAGTATAGCCAAACATCTGCTTTCTCTGCTGGCAGGAAACCTGCTGAACACGCTCAGAGGGCTGCTCGGGCTAGGGATGGCCAAGGACACCGTCCCCAGCTACTCTAGGAGACTCATCAAAACTTCAAAATAGTAAGATGTTCCTAGAAACTCTCCACAGGATAATGCTTCTGCACACAGCAGAAGTGTTCTCAGCATTTTCCTCTAGGGAAAGCTACAGAATAGGACAGTTTTCATCACAGTAGTTCTTAGCCTTTTAAAATTCTATTAGACGGACTTTCTTCTATCTTGCTGGAAATTTGAAAAGCGTTTAAACTCTTTGTGATCCTGAGATGTCGTGTTGACTTTGTAAAAAAAATTTTTATCATTTAATTAAATTGCTCTTAATTCATTTAAATTTTACTGTAAAGAACAAGGTATGCAAGAAATCTTCCAAATGACTTTTTTTTTTTTTTACCAGTCATCAGAGTTTAAATCAAGGAATTCTGGTTGAGAAGTAATATTTAAAATACATTTAAGCCATCTACGCTAGTCATTCTGCTAGGTGAGTATTCTGGCTCCAGGCACCTACCTCATCTGAGCTTCAATTTCTTCTTAGAAAATATGGAGATATTAGAACACACTTATTATAAAGGCTAAATATAGATTTTTTTTTTTTTTTTGCTTTTTGAGACAGGGTCTCGCTACGCAGTTGAGGCTGGCCTTGAGCTCACTTTTGTAGCCCAGGCTGGTCTCGAACTCGCACTGATCCTCCTGCCTCAGCCTCCCGAGTGCTGGGATTACAGGCGTGCGCCACCACGCCCGACTAAGGCTAAATATAGATTGCCTTTTAAGCAATCTATAACATAGGTATATAAACCTACAAAAACAGATATGTGTATCCAGGCATATACATATATGTAATATTTACACTATGCTTATATCCAGCTTTAGTAAGAAATTCAGGTTTCACACATAATATCCAATTTATATATTAAGTTTATGATCAAAAAGCTTACGGGAAATAATCAAGTAGTGACAGTATTTTGGTATTTGACTCCTAGGCAATGCTTTCTGTTTGATGTACACTAAAATTTAAGATTTTGTAAAACACTTTCTTTGGAAACTATTCATATAATCATAAGAATATATCCTTGTATATGTATTTCTCATGGAAGTGTTATTTGTCTTTCAAGTTTTTTTTCTTATCTTTACAACAGAAATTGACTATCAATATGACCGAAGCACTTCTAGTTTACAAATTATGAAATTGAGGTGAAAAGTGGTACGTTAAACAAGACTCCATGACCCTTATGGTATAGGAATAGAGGATCTTTTCACTTTTAAATATATTCCCACCTGAGTAATGTTTTAAAACTTACATGTAGTTATGAGTGTCACTTTTGTTTTGGAAACTAAGCACTGATGGATAAAGGCAGTAGATAAAATGATTGTAGATTCTGTGCACTACTGCTGGTAGATTTGAGGGCTCTGGGGTCTCCTTTTAGAAGTGTTTTCTAAGTCCTTTCTATCCTGAATGAAGAATCGGCCAATGAGTAGAAAAGGCAGTGCCTTTATTTTTCTTAAAGGTAGAAAAAGGAACACATTCTTGTGGAGCAAGCGACTCAATGTAAGTAAGAAAAGAGCCTCACTCTGTGGGGCAAGAGTCCTCCTTTTGTGGGAGGAGCACACCAGAAGCTCAAGGTAGCCATCTCCTCTGTCTCCCACCGCTCAGGCTAAGTCAGATCTAAGCTGTCCTATCAAAACCCTGCATGAGTTCTCACAAGGAGAATGAAGATACCATTCTCTGATTGATACCAGGTGCCAGGTTTTGGGAACTGCTTTTCTGTGCATTTGGGGGATCCCTGTTCTTGACAGGTCTTATGTATGTGCCCAGTCAGGTCACCACATCCTAATCTCCTGCCTCGCTACCTCAAGAAGGAATTTCCATGTAAATGAGCTCACATATGTTGAATACGATGAGCTATCTTTTAATGCCCTTTATTCCCTTTCCATCTCTGGTATCTTACTGGACCAAATCGAATTTGGAGTAAAAATATTCACATTATTAAGTTCAGAGGTAATGGAAGTGATACATTTCTCTCCCATCTGGTTTGAGATACTACAGTTCTAGTGTAGACAGAAGATTGTTCCTGTTTTGGGTCTAGGAATACAACATTTCTGCTAGACAGAGAAGGCACAATACAAGCAGCAAGCTACAGGGTGGGACAGAAGTGTCCCTGCCACTATCTACCTTAAGATAAGTCTTTTAATTTCCCTGAAATACAGTTTTCTAATCTACACATAGATACTGGTCAAAAAAATATACTCAAAGCCCTACATAAATTGGATGCAATGTGGCCAAGCACTAGTCTTTTAAACTCCAAACAGTATTACAAATAATAGTTTTTTATTTTATTCATGTTGTTTTTTCTCAAGCAGCGAAAGTTTTATTCTAGAGGCTGAGTTAATTTGTTGAGTTTCCAAATTTCCATGGGCAATAATTGTAATTAGACATATAATGACCTTACCAAAAAATAATCTGGTATTAGTTTTTATTTTATTTTTTTTTCTTATCTGGACTTAGATAGATAGGTGAATAGGTAGGCGGAGATATTTATAAAGAATCAGATTTCCAGTAGCAATTGCTTATGTATTTCTTTCTCTATTTTTCTTACTATATGTAAACTATATAAGAGTATCTTATTCCCTGATATTTCTTTACTATGAATAAGAAGTTTTTTTAACCTCTGTACTATTGACATATTGAACTGGAATATTCCTCATTGTAGTTGTCTGTCCAAGACAGTATAGAGTGTTCAGCAGCACAGACCTGGCCTCCTAGTCACAAGATGCCCATAGTAATCTCCACATCCCCCTCCAATTCAATTAAAATAATTGAAACAATCACTACACATTGTCAATCAAACCCTTGGAAGCAAAAATTGCTCCCAGTTGAGGGCTGCTATTTAGAACAGTGCCTGGCACATACTAAATACTAAATAAATACATGCTGAATAACTGAATAATTAAATCTGTTATGTTTGGATTTCATTACAAACTTTTAAAAGAAAAACTACTTTTAGAGTAGTGTTAGTTTCACTGAAAAAGTAAGGAGGTACAGGTACACCAATGACTAATACCCTGACCCTACCCATGTGGTCTCATGTTGGCACAACCAATGAGCTCTCTTTAACATAATCATCCAATGGCCATAGTTTACACTAGGACTCCCTCTTCATGCTGTATGTTCCACATATCTGGATAAGTGTATAGCGACAAGTTCTACCATTATAGTTTCATGCAGAGTATTTTTCACAGCCCTAAAATATCTCTGTTATTCCTAATCATCTTTTGCTCCACCCCAACCTCGAAACCACTTCTCCATAGTATTGTCACTTATAAACTCTTTTTTTTTTTTTTTTTGTGGGACCGGGGTTCAAACTCACGACCTTGCACTTGCCCAGCAGGCACTTGTGCCTCGGAGCCATCTCCCCAGCTCCTCTATAAACTCTTAAAAATAAATTTTGATACAACTTTAATGATACAGTAGCATTATGGTTGTGTGTGTGTGTGTGTGTGTGTGTGTGTGTTTTCCTGGGGATTGAACTCAGGGCCTTGTGCATCAGAGGCAAGCACTCTACTTACTACTGAGTTACTTCCACAGGCCATTATGTTAGTTTAAGAATCACAGTCAAAGATAAAATGTGTGTTTTCAAATAAGAATTTTAAATGTATATAACATTTCATTCTTTCTCTAAGTAAATAGATGAATTAGAATAAAAACTTGATAGATATCACAAAAAAGAGTACCTAGGTGAAAAGCATTTCTGTTTCAAACTTACTCCAAATGAACACCATATATTTACATTTTGTAGAATTTGTTATAGTCAAAGACATAGATATATTTTAAGTAATGAGATTTTCACATCTACCACTTTGATTTTATTCAGATAGCTGAAGGCCAACAACTCTTGCAAAAACACTGACAAGTATCAAGGACCATGATATACATTAATTTCTAAAATATCAATAAACATACTTTAAAACATACTTGGTTTGAAAAGAACAGAAATATATGTTATTACTTAAGGATCCATTATATCTTAGGAACAACCTATTGAAATGCAAGAGCATTCACCTCAGCATAGATGAGGGATTGCTCCCAGGACCCCTCATAGACATCAGTATTTGTGGACGCTCCCATCTCTTTATATAACATGTATGGTATTTGTATATAACCTATCTATGTCCTCACAGTATAAGGTAAACCATCTCTAGATTCATTATAGTACCTATTGCAATGTAAATGCTATCTTGTTATATTGTACTGTTTAGAAAATAATGATAAAACAAAGCAGTCTGCACAGACTTGGTACATACGCACAATTTTTTCTCAATATTTTTGATCTGTGGTTGGATGAACCCATGGATACAGAACCCAAAGGTAATGAATGGATGACTACATCACACACTGGGAGCTTCCTATTGGGTGGATTAATTAAAAAGGCTGGAAGTAAATGATTTCAATAGAAATCTTGCATTGAGAGGGGATAGTGCAGGTTTTATAATGTTCAGATCATATGTTCTTATTGAACCATCTCTCAACATAGTAAGAAAAGCCAGCTTCTCTATGTTACCTTAAAACCAAAGGAGAGTCAAATTTCCAAAAGAAAATGGACTTTATTCAATGTCTTAGTTTGTAGGTAAATACAAACAACTTCTACTTCCTGACTAGAGTGATGAGTCAGATATCCAAAAGCTAGGGTTATCTTCCCAATTTACATTATTTTTAATGTTTCTATTTCTTTAGCCTCCATCAGGGTCTGTTTGGAAACTGCAAGTTTTCCTAAGAAGGCTATCTAGAAATGAAAAGTTGCTTATGTGGAATAATGCTTCTTATAGACAGAACAACTGAGCAACAATTAAAATAAAAATGCATGAAGCTTAGGTACCAGGTGGTCACAAAAGATGAAATTTATTAATTCATACATTCATTTCACTAAACACTGTACCAATTAATGTTGGAGATTTAATGATGAGAAAAAGTAATGAAGGGGGCTAGCATGATAGCCTGGCAGTCTACATGCCCATCTGGCAAGCGTAAGGACCCAGATTCAATCCCCAGTACTGCATGCTGTGCTGGGCCCAGAACCCTGGGCACACTGTGCTGGACACTGAACCCAGGCATGGTGGCACATGCATTTAATCCCAGCAATGGGGAGGCTGAGACAGAAAGATCACTATGAGTTCAAGCTGCATAGCAAGACCCTGTACCCAATAAATAAATAAACAAATAAATAAATAAGTTTTTAAAAAGAAAAACAAACAAATAAAAAACAATAAAAATCCTGGAATTCACTGATTTCTTCCCTAATACATCAGATTTGCCCTGTACAATTTGTTTCTGTCTATTCTGATGATGGTTTGTGTGATACTTTTGAAAATCTAATAGTTGCTTCATTGTCCCATTTGTTATTCACAGTGATCCTGGAAATATACATCCTCTCTTTTCACCAGAAGAAGAGGAAGGTATTTTGAAAGCAGTGTATGACGAAATAACAAGTGCAACTCTAGACCAAGGTTCTGACTCCCTAATGAAGCTCATTGCATTCATCCAAGGCTTAGCTAACTCTAGCTATAATGATTCTCTCAAATCTAGTTCACTGTTAAAAGTCAAGAAAAAAGTCAGAGGGGGTGAGTGATGCTGATTAAGAAAAAACTCAAGCATTTCCCCTCAAAGCACAGCCCCATGGTTGCAATGCTCCAAACAAGCTCTAGAATCGCCACATCCCTCTTTCTCCACTGGGTAGCCAGCAATTGGTCACTCTAATCAACACTTCATTCAACCCTCTTCACTATTAGAAATCACAACCTCCCAAGCCCACCAAGCAAAGCTAACTCACCCTCCCATGCCTCTGTAGCACTGAGACATGCTTGCAATTGTAAATAAGGCAAGATATGTGTTGTGAAGACTCATTCAGGCTGGAACTAAAATGCAACATTCCCCACGTTGATGGGCAATTCTTCACTTTCTACTTGTAGCATGAAAATTGACAACACCATTTAAATAAAATATGTGTTTGTGTTCACTTTTGCAAAAATTCCAATTGTCTTATCTTTGTGAACTTGCAAGACTTTGCTTCATTTACCAATTCCCTATAACTTAGGTTGATAGGTTACCTCGGTGCTGAAAGTATTTAATTATATTCCTTTCCTCAAACCTCCAAACCACACAGAATGTCTACCAAATAAAAGTAAAAATGTATTCATACTTTTTTAAAAAAAATTTTCACATGCAACTCCTTCATTTGGGTTACCACTCACACTATCATTTAAGAACTACTCTGTTAAAATATGTCCCACCTAAAGCTTAATTGGCTTTGAATGCTTGATAAAAATCATTCTCTGGAGCTAATGAAGACAGAAACTCTGCCTGCAACAATATTAAGTTTGTTTTCTCTAGTGATTCAGAGAAGTGAGCAATCTGTCAGTAATACACTGAGTGAAATTACTTGTCTTGTAGGAATAGCTGCTGACAGTCACTTTATCTCAGGGCTGACCCAAACATCTCCCTGCTGACAAACAAATTACGATGTCTAACTTTGAAAAGGTAACTAGCTTGTTTTAATTTTGACCAGTCTTTCATAATCTTTGATACAAATATCCTCTATCATCTTTCATTGTACATATTTTTAAAGGGAGGGGGACAAAAACAGCTGGGGGAGGGAGGACATATTTAAATAAAGAAGGAAGGAAAAAATAAAGAGATTTTTTTTTTTATCATTTTGAGCTAAGAAAAAGAATCATGCTTCTTTCCAAGACTGTTACGTGGTTAAAAGTAAGAAGTGTGTCTACCCAACATTAAGACTGGCAGCGCTGCCAGTGACTGACTGGGTGAGTGAACACGTTACCCAGACAGCATTGTAGGAATTAATTTTCTTCAATAAAGTGATTTTTAAGGCTCATATATTTCACAATCTAAACATATGTCACTGTTTCATAAACAAAATAAATGGATTAAAATAATACATTACCAATATGCTGACACATGGAGATATTTTAATTAGAAATTCGTAAGCTGTGTGATATTTAACTGCTGTATTTGTTGAAGAGAAGCATGCGTCATTTAATAAGAAAGCATGAGACAGGTGTATCGCCTTGTACATGGTACCAGCTTGTGTTTAATATAAGTTAAAACTATGAGACAACACTGCTCCCAATTAAAAGCAAAACAAAATTACCTGAAGGATCTATCATATTAAAAGTAATCTCATAAAATGAATCAATACAGTGAAACCATTATTTTTTATTAAATAGTCATTCTGAGCTTAGTTCCTGAGACCATATTTCTTGGGAAACAATCTAACATCATAGCTATTTAAAGGCCATATTGACATGACTACCTCATTATGCTGCCGCATTTCTTGAACATTCTTTTTGACTTACTTAAGGACCAGTGCCAACATAGCTGAGGAAAGCAAATGGCAGCTGGTCTTGAAATTTATATGAGTAAGAGAATTGAAATAAGTAGCAATATAACATATTGTTTACTGTAGCAAGGGCCCTCTGTTCTCTAAAGGTCAAAAGCATTGTAACCTTAGAGTTATAGTCTCTGATTGTTCCCAGGGTTAAATACATTATCAAAATTAATGGCTCAAGCCCCTCAACATTCAGATATACGAGTATTCGTGCCTCCATCTGCTGAACTGTTCAACTAAAAACAGCATTCCTTGGTCTTCTGTTTCCTAATATTATGCCCCCGAGGCAGAGAAAACCATGCCCTAGATCAGCACAGTACTATAAAAAATGGCCTTTTTGTGTCTTACTTATTTTAAAGAAAGAATTAACTAGAATATAGTAATGCAAAGAAGGTCTTTGCATCTTAAATAGCTTGATGCAAAACTTTAGACTTCTAGGATATTACTATAAATGCTAAGATTTACCCAGACTCATTAATATTAGAAAGGGCAACCTTCTCTTTTATGTATTTGGTACAGGGTCTCACTACAAAGCTTGCACGCACAGTGATTCTCCTGTTTTCAGCCTCCCAGTGCCGGGATTACAGGCATGCACCACTGAACCCATCCTGAGTGGCTGGCTCAGTGTACCTGGGGTGCAGGGCTGGTACAGTATGTGGTGCTGGGGATCGAACCCTGGTCCCTGCACTTGCCTAAGCAGGTGCTTAGTCTGCTGAGCTATCTTGCCTGCCCTTGGAAAGGACACCCTTTGTAAGTCAAATTAACTATAATATTATCAATAGAAAATACTCATTCTGAGCAATGTCTTGTGACAGTTTTTCTCCTAAGAATTCCTGTTTTTAAATAAAATCATTTAACATAATTTGAGTACTTTTTTAGCATCAATAGTTTGTCTTGATCATCATTGTTGACAGAGATGTGCCATTTTAGCTTGTCACGGAAAAAAAGACTACTAGAAAAGAAAACAGGGTTTTAATATCAATAAGGTAGTTTATTATTAAAATTTTCTTCTTTTCTGCAAACTTTAAAGTGATACTGTATAGCAGATATAAGCAGTTAGTGTGCTGTTCACAGACATACAAAGAACATGCTACATTCCTGTCAGGAAAGTTGCCTTTCAAAGAAGGTCAGTCTTTTCTAGCAAGTGTATCATTCAAACTATCAGATCAAATGTTTTCTGAAATTCAGGGAAAAAGTACGAAATAAAAGTAAGAGAGCAAAAATAAACAAAAACTCATGAAATTCTCAAGCCAGCCAAATTTAAACTGTAAAATTATCAAGGTGCTTATATCTGTGAGTTCTTTATTTAGACTTATTATTATTATTATTGTTGTTGTTGTTGTTGTATTGGGGATTGTGGGACCTTGCACTTTCCAGGCAGGCACTTATTCCCCTGAGCTACCTCCCTGGCCTATTTAGACCATTAAAATGACAGAGAATGGCGTCCACTGTGCTTCTACATCAGTGCCACTACTGCATTATACAGCTGTGGCTCTCACAGGCATGACATCATGGTTTCCATAAACTCAAAAGAAGTCAGATCTAATACACCAGGGGTGATTATGGGAGGTAAGGGGAAGACTAACCTAAGTGAAAAATTAGACAGAGAGATTTAGTGAAAACCTGAGTACAGGAAGGAGATGGGAGAGAACAGAGTACCTCAGAAGATCACAGAAGTCAAAGAGGAAAGAGAGTCTTGAGTGTGAGGAAAGGTCACCTGCTTTTATAATCTTCTAAGCACTTACAAACTCTTCATACTGACTTTGAAGAGTGGGTGACACATAACCAACCATCATCACATAGAAGGGCTTGTTCCTTGTGTCCAGCTACCTCTCGCTGTGGCTCTGCTAGGCATAAATTCCAAAATGACTGAAACATGGCACTCTTTCTACAGCTAAGAGAAATCCTTTAAAAGCAACCTCTTCTGGCTGTGTAGAAGACAGCCGATACTCTGTCAGCCCATGTGCAGTCATGTCCAAGTGGAAACCCCCTATCTATGACTTATGCAAAGTAAAAGGAGTAAAAGAGGCGGGCGATAAGCTCTGGAACACTTCCTTAGGCTACTTCTAAGGTGGCCTTTGATCTTGTCTTCTTCCTTCTTAGGAGTGATTGCTCCATCACTTTTGAAAAAGATAGGATCAAAAGCAGTAAAATAGATACTGTAAAAGTAAAAATAATTATTTTTCTTTTGAGGGGTTAAGGTACCCATCTTAGGTTAGAATACAAAATTTGGCATGTGCCTGATTAGAAAATTAAAGTGAACTTCAATATTATGTAACTTGTCTCTATTCCTTGTTTTGTTTTTGTTTTTTTTTTTTTTTTTTATTCAACAGATACCTGGCTATCTCCAGTATCTGACAGTCCCAGAGAAGGACTGCAGTGTTGTAGGAGAGGAACAAAGTATGCAATTCGAGAGAGGAGGATAGAGTCTTTGTAGCAGAAAGAGACTTGGTTTTCAAAAAAGCCAGATATCCTATCTTTTTTCAAGGAGTAAGGATGCTCTATAGAACAACTGAGCTTTACTGGAAGATTAAATATGAAAATGATATTATAGAATTTTATGGGAAAAGAGGTAAAAGCCAGGCTCAGATAGTTAACTTTTGCCTGAGAAAATCACATTAGGAAACTTGAATTTGGTAGTATTAGAAAGCCTGAGCAATAACTGAACTCAATGGCTAACATATATCCTAGTTAAATCGCTTAATTTCTCTTAGCCTCAACTTGGCCAATCTCTCTCCTCTCTCTCTCTGTCTCTCTCTCTCTCTCTCTCTCTCTCTCTTTCCCCCACTCTCTCTCCTCTCTGACTGCCTACCTGTCTCTTTCTCCCTGTCTCTCTCTCTGTTTCTCTCTCAGTGTAAATTATATTTTATTATTTTATTAAGTTTACAGCAACTACATAGTCAAATGGAAGGTTTTAAATGTTGAAATGTTTATTAAACATTATATAACACAATGTAAAAGAAGAGGTAAAAGCAAAGTGTAAGGGAAAGAACGATGGTTTTAGAGGCAATCAAAGAATTCACCTGAAAAAATAATACTGTATATAGGGCAATAAACAACCTAATTCCTAATTAAGGGATATTAGACAGGGTTTTTTCTGTTTCTCTAAAAGAAAGTGGGCAAAGAAAAAGCCTCAGAAACAAGTAAAAGGGAAATAAAAAGGTTCAGTAGATATGCTAAGTGTTTGCCAATTAAAAAAAAAATCTAGAATATGATTGAACAATCCAGTCCCCCTCCCAATGAAGCAAAGCACCAATGGAAGCATTCATACCTCAATCTGCTGGTGGTTGTAAGAGTGGCCACCACCATGTTCAAAGGTGTCCAAATTCCTGCCAAAACGGTCACTTAGGCCCTTTAGCCTTGAGTTAATTTGTGGGTGAGAGACATGACCTTTCTGTTTAGTAACATATTCAAAAAAAAAAAAAAAGACAAAACATATTGTCAGAACTCATCAAACAACATGTATTTCTAAATCCATGATATTGACCATATCAAGGAATGGAAAGTTGGAAATCTAAGACTCAGCATCTCTGTTTTATAGAAACTTGGTTATAGGATCAGACACTGGCACTACTTTCTTATCTCTGAAACAGGAGGATCTAGATCCTCCATAGCTCAGTTACAAGAAAAGGGAAAATAAATTAGGCTTATCATTTCATCTTTTAGTTAAAAGATATCAGTTCTGAAGTTAAAGTGTAAAAGGTGAAGATTTTCAAGAGAGGCAGGGTTATTGTTCCTGTTTGGCCCAAGATAGGCCATAACAGATAAGGTTTCCATGCTTCCTGAATGAGGCTTATGACAACAACTTCTTAAGTGCTGCAAAAATTCTTTATTTACACATCCCTTGGTCAATGTTGAAATTGATGGCTTTTCAGGGTACAGTAGCTACACCCTTTCAGGGTCAAGTCAGATAGGAACTAGCAACACAGAAATAAAAATGGCTGGCCAGATGTTGTTCCTCAGATTATTAAAAAAATAATTCAAGAGTATATTCAAATAAAGTATGTGTATTTAAAGCCTTTTTCCCATTCAAATGATAGTGCTAAAAGAGTCTAAAGAACACCTGGTCCTATTAAAAAACTTCTCATTTTACAGTGAAGAATATATATTACAGATACACTTTTCATTCAGTTTCCAACGGTCACTTTCTCCTCAAGCTTAACTTTAAAAGACCTACTACTAATCCAGAACTTGGTCAAACACCAGGCCCAGACTCTTGGCCTTTGGAAGGATGAGAATACACATATCTAGGAGCAAAGTCTTCACACTGTCAATAGTTTGCCAATAGCATATTTTTCTATGATCCACCGAAGGAAAAATGTCCAACATCATTTTCTATTTTGATGCTTATATATAAAAGTTAATCTAGATATAATTTAAATATAGCTGAAAAGTTTATAAGAAAAATGCTAACAGCTAGAGATTTGAAAATACAATAAAAATACTAACTCATCTGTTAGAGAATATGCAGTGATAAATTATGTCATTTTTTCTATAAAAATAATAGAACTGGCAATTTTCTCTTTAACTTGCAGTACAGTAAGTAAATAAGGTGTTAATCCTTCTGAGCTATGCTTTAAAAATTATTTAACATTCAGGCCATTATTTAGCATACAGCTGGTTAGCAGTTTTCCACTAAAATACTGGCTCATATCCCACATTTTTTTCTGGCACCTACCTGAAGCTGTAAAGGGCTGAGTCCAGAAGCAGCAGCAGCTGCCATTGTTGATGGAATGAACTGTACGGGGTAGTTATCACCTGTCGGAAAGAACAATGCATGCAGGTTTAGACAATGCTCAGAGCATCACGGCAGGCAAGTACAAACATGGTCCTTGGATCGCCTGAGCTTTACAACATTGCTCTAAGCCCAAACATCTGCAGAAACAAAAGGCTTAGTTGGGCACAGACTTGCCGTGCTGCTTTGGAACTTTTTGTTAACAGATAGCTGGTAGGCAAACTGGCAAAACATGAATGTGATGTTAAAAAAATTAAATGTGCAATTCAAGCATGTTCACTCCATTACAAATCTTGTAATACATCATTTCTTAAGAGTAAAAAAAAAAAATCTTAAAGCCAGGCTGACACTCAATACAATGTGAAAGCACTGAGGCTTTTCTATTAAACAACAAAAGTTTTAGTGTACTAGGCAAGACAGAGTATTACCAGTTTAAAAAAAAAAAAAAAAAAGATTACTAGCTATGGAGGGCTAATAATTCTTAAACTTTATTTTATAAAAATTAAGATCCTCTCTTTTTGTTTTTGTTTTGGTTTGTCAGAGACGGGTGTTCCAATGCCATTCAAATATTGTAGGTGCATGAATTCAGTAAAATAACCCAATATAGTCCTACTAACCTGTTTTGAAACTATCTCATTGCTATTTCTTTCTCATTAAAATTAACTTTAAAAATAAATAAAATATTTTTAAAATACAGCCTCTTTAATATGATAGTATTTAAAGAGCAGCTAATCTTACCTGCCAGCATTCTGTGAAATACCTGGTATCTATGAGTGGAAAGCATTTTTCTAAATTAACCTCTAGCATCGAACTATTAGAACCTACTACATAATCAGGCACACTAGATGCTGATCAAGCATCCTTCAATGATGTTTTGCTTAAATACCTACACATTATACTTGGGACATATGTACTAAAACCCTAGTAGAAATAGGGCATAGGTTAGTGAGATCCATGTTACATCTTAAGGCATTTCTCACTTCAGCCCACTCCTAAATAGAAGAACAGGGCCTGGAGAGAAAGCTCAGCAGCCTAAGCACCCGTGTGGCAAGTGCAAGGACCTGGGTATGATTGGTGGTACCACATGCCATGCCAGCCCCACACAGAGCCAGCCACTGAAACGAGGCATGGTGGCACACACTTGCAATCCCAGAGCTGGGGAGGCTGAAACAGGAGGATCACAATGATTCTGAGCTGCATAGTGAGAAACTATACCAAATAAATAAATGAATAATTTTAAAAAATTTAAGTAGAGGACTGAAGAACATTCTGTGACCTAAGAACAAAGTCTCTGATCAAAATCAAAGAACCAAGAAGTGACGAGGAATATTTTCATAGCAGTAACTGAACTAAAACTTAATATTTGTGGGTAAATTGCACAACATCAGTGATTTAATGTAGTGTCACTTTGGCTTCAGCTGCTTATTTAAAGTCAGTGTTATGTATTTTCTCTAGGCTATATTTTAATAGGCTGTTTCTCCACACATTTTTGACATTTATAATAATCATGCTGTTTTGCATGAACTTTTCCACATTGAAAGCTGACTGTAATAATGAAGAGACATTACAGAAAGAATCACAGTGTAAGAGGTAGTTAACAATGGGAAAATAATAAAATCTCTCTTTCTCTTTCTTTCTTTTTTTTTTCCTGCCTGGTCACTACTCTCTAGAAGCTGATGCCAGATTCCTTGGAACTCATCCTGCTTGCCACATGAAGTGCTGCTCAGCTGGCCCAATGTAAATGTTAAGTTGCTTTCACTTCTAACAAATTGTTAGCTTCTAATCTACACGGTCTCTTTGCATCATACCCATAATGCCTCATCAGACCATTGAGCACAGTGTGTGCCTGCACACAGTCCAGTAACAATTGGCTTCTGATTGCATATGGAGTACAGCTACAATGCATTCACTAACACTATATTGTGCTGAGCTCCTATGGAGTAATGTTCAAAATATCTGATCTTGTGTTTTCTCCTTCCATGAGGTTGATTTTAGTTTGAAGTACTATACAAGCTTTTAAAAAAGATAACCAATCTGAATTATTTTTTTCATAGTAAATGACTGTCACTTTGTACTTACTGCTCTTTGTGGTTTTTAAACTAAATTATTTGAAGAAAGAATGTCTTAACAGTATTCCTTATTGCTGTTATCAGGTTAAAAAATAATCATAAAATGATGCTGAATTAATGATGTTTCAAAACTAGGGGGGAAAATCATCCTTTCCAACCATCAGCATGCACTGTCTCCTGGAACATTTTAGAGCTAGCCATTCTTTCTTTAAATATCATGCATTATTCATACTAACTCTAAACCACAATGCCCCTCCCTGTAAGTTTAATACCAGTTGCTTTATTTGTACTAAAACATTTTTCATGTCAAACATATTTTAAAAAATCAAACTCCAAAAGAATTCCCTGGGGCACTCCTTTTTTTTTTCCATAGCTGTCATGCTTCTCTGCTATGAAATAGCTGCTTTTTTTAAAATATGGTTTTTGGCCTGCCAGTTAATTTATTACTATCTCTACCACACCCTGTAGCTCTCTCCAGCTCACCTGCTGCCTACAAACAGTTTTGTTTCCACTGTTGACAAGCATATTTTTGAAATGTTTTTTAACCTTTCTGTGGGTTTGAATCTGCATATCTGAATATATGTTTAAAAAGAGATTTCACCAGAACATATTACTGTATCAATACTAAAAGTAAGGATGAATACATTAGAGCGACAGATTGTATTGCACCAAATGATTAGAAGACAGAGAAAGAGGAAAGGCAGCAGAATGATAAGATGTGAGTTAAAAGTAGAAGAGAAAACTCTAAGGAGGAGAGGGATTTGAGGGTAATGTGAAGCTTAGTTTTTTGATAACAAAGTTATATGCTTCCTCCTACAGCCCCTAATTTTCTCTGTGGATAAGCCAATCAAGTAAAGTTCTTAGTAGCTGACTTGGCAAGGAATCAGTCAACATGTTACAGCAATTTTTTTCAAATTTGTCTCTGGGTTTGAAATGCTTGCGTGAGGACCCATTCTTTTAAAATTTGTACAAAGGAAGATAAGCCTGTTCCAACAGGCTGGCTTTAGGCACTACAATCATCTAGCCCTTGATAGCTCTCATATGAAACAATCTCCAAACACTAAACTTGGGAAGTAATGCCTATTTTGGAAATTCATCTTTCCAGCCTTCTAAAACTTCCCACTGACTGTTTTTACCTGGACTTACAGAATAAATACAAGACTTAAAAATCTACGGGAAATTTGTTTGATATTAGTTTCATTTGTCAGCATAGGTAGCAGTCTTTTGGAATCAAAGCAGCTTCATGGAGAAACTCCCTAAAGAAGAAAAAGTAAATGCTTAAATGTCAGAGAAACTGAGATGATGCCAAAGCTTAGTCGGACTTAATGACAGGAGAAAAGGAGTCGTACCAAGAACCTACAATCTGAATCTATCAAGAAGACTCCTACTGGGTATTTCAGATGTAAATTCTGCTTTTTTAAGAGGAGTGAAAATATCATGGGCAAAATTATTCCCATTTACTTTTATTCTTCAGAGAAAAGACTTGTAGTAGCCAGAGATGGTAACTTCATCTATTAACCCACTGAAGAAGTCATTTAAAGAGATTCAACACAGTAGAAGAGAAAAAACAGAAGACAGAACTCACAAATTCCTCAGTAGCTTGCCTCAAATGGAAATTTAGTGTCATCGCATTTTCCACCCTTCAAAATAGGAAATAATCATGCTGCACATCCTTAACTGTCTAACAAATTTTGGTGGTGGCATTACAGAAGACAACAAATTACCAAACAACTGACAGACCTCATCTTTACAAGCTAGTGTTATTGCTGTTACACTATGGAAACATCCGCATCACAGCTACTAACACAAACCTAGACATACTATGTGCATGAGTCTTGCCTGGGTGGATTACTCAGAATAGCAGAATACGACATATTCTCTATGTTCTGACAGAATATTATAAGGCTGAATCTATGTTTGTGCAGAGTTACATGATAGTAAAGGTAGGAACTATGCAATATATTTAGAATTCTAAAAATAAACTTCAATTTCTACTAAGAACAAATAGATCAGGGCTGGTGAGATAGCTCAGTGGTCTAAAGCACCTGCTCAGGCAAGCTTAGGCAACCGCAGGGACCAAGGTTCAATCCATAGCAACACATGCTACACCAGCCCCACCCTCAGGGCAGGCCGAGGCAGCCATAATATGAACAAAGAAAGTTAAAAAAAAAAAAAAAAAACAATATAAAGTAAAATAAAATGATAAAAAAGCACAAATAGATAAAAAATTAGCAAGAATTATGGTACATATTGCTGAGATCAACATGCTCTTATTCTCCTGCTAAACTTTTCCTTCTCCATCCATCAAAGATCAATGAGAAAAACATTTTTTGATCCTAGCAGCCTTTTTTTCTAAGATAAACTGCATTGTTTTTTGTACCTCTAAAGGAGATAAAGATCAAGGTTTAGTCTTAATTCCTTGAATTATTTCATAAAAGGATCAGCATCCAGATCCTTTTTGAGTCACTTGGCAATCCAAGAAATTTGTGAATGACAGTTGAATATGAGCTGACAAAACCATCCGAGAGAAAAAGCTCCTACCTTAATGATAGCTACCAATAATACGTCCTTCAAATATGAAGACAAAGTTAATCTTGACATAAATAAATCTTAGTTAATTTACACAGCTAAATATATCTTCTTGATCTCAACATTCCCATTTTAAACTGGAATACTAATTCAAACATTGTAGCAGTGCTTTATTTCTTACTAAATGAAATTTAACTGATCAAATATTCCAGTGTTGGCTGGCATATTGTTTTAAAAATTCTAGGGGAGAAAAATAGTTGCCCTTATAACATGTTGCTTGGATAAGTTTACATACAAAAAAAATCATTCTTTTCACAGCATGAAACGCAAGATAAGAATTTCCTCAAGCTCACAGGCATATAGTCCATGTCCACAGAAATGTGAAACATCAGATCAGAGAACTTTAGTCTGAACTTTATCTCCACGATTTTCTATGGGTGAAGCCCTAGGAAAAGTTAATTAGCATTTTTGAATTTTAGTTCCTTCTTAGTAAAGATGCTACTATCTGCTATTCCTTTTTTCTTGTTATACAATGTGAGGCTATTTACATCCACATGAGGGTTTCTTTGCAAATATGTGGTGCTCAGAAAAGAAACAGTGGATAATGACTGTAACATCTGTAATATAAATCATGTAAACCACTTAGCAGGAACAGAAAAATTCTTTAAAACATACAAATTACTTACACGACTCAGTTGAAATAGAGAATCCTACAGATCTATAACAGGTAAAGAATTGGAATCAGTAATCTAAAACCTGCCAACAAAGAAAAGCCGTGGACTTCACCATGAATTCTATCAGACATTTAAAGAAGAATTAACACTAATCCTTCTCAAACTTTTTTTGAAAGACAGAAAACAAAACAAAACAAAACAAAACAAAAAATCTCCTGATGTGTTCTATGAGGCCAAGATTGTCTCAATACCAGATAAATATATCAGAGGAAAAGAAAATTTAAAACCAAAATTCCTGCTGAATATAAATTGTAAAATTCTGGACAAATGTTAGTGAATAAGATATAATATCATATTAAAAGTGTTAGTCACCATAACAAAGTAATATTTATTCCAGCACAGGTGGTTCACCATAAGTAAATTAATGCAGTGCACCACATTGTTAGAACAAAGAGAGGAAAACCACATGATCATCTCAATTCACAAAAGGTTACGGATCAAAATTCAATTTTTCAATAATAAATAACCCCTAGTAAACTATAACTAGAATAGAAAGTTCTCAGCATGATCAAATGTTAGATGTTCACAGCTAACATCCTGCTCTGATGAAAGATCACAAGTTTTCTTCCCTAAATTAGAAATAAGACAATGCTATTTACTTTCCTACTGTTATTCAACTTCATACTTGAAGTTGTAGTCAATTCTATTAGACAAGAAAAAGAAATAAAATGTACAAAAACTGCTATCAAAGTAGTAAAAACCACTGCTCAGTGCAGAAAATATAATTTCCATACAGAAAATCTTTCCCAAAACCTATGATAAAGATAATTAGAAATAATAAATTCAATAAAATAGCAATTTAAACAATCAGTAAATTGGTTGTATATCTATATTCCAGCAATAACTCAATAGCAGATAAAGAAAAAAATCATTTGTAAGAGTAAAATCATTAAATACATAGGAATAAATCTAAAAAAATTGACAACTTGTACACTAAAACTAAAATAATAATAATAATAATAATAATAATAATAATAATAATAATAATAGAAGAAATAACGAACATATGAAATAACCTAAATGTTTGCTAGTTGATGAATGGGGATAAATAAACTTAGGTGCATGTGTATAGTAAAATTTTATTTAGGCTTAAAGAATGACATTTTGTTATTTGCAACAACATTATAAAGTCATTATGTTAAGTAAAACAAGAACCGTGCACTCTCTCACATGCAGATTCTGAAAAAGTTGATCTCTTGCAAACATAAGCATAGAATTGTGGTTTCCAGAGTTTGGAGAAAGCAAAGGAGAGAGAGTGATAGGGAATAGAGTCATCAAAGGGCACTAAATTATACATAGGAAAAATGGGATATGGAAGACATAGCTAATGATAATGCACTGCATATCCCCAAAAAGGTAGAGGACAGTATTTTGAACATTCCAATCATGATACATGATCAAGCAGACAGATATAGCTAGCCTCATTTGAACATTAGTGCATATTTATATCAAAATATCACAAGATACCTCAGAAATATGTACAATTTTGCCAATTTAATTGTTTTATTTTTATGGAAAGAATTAAATACATCAGAAATAAGTGGAAGTGGGGGTAGCTGTATTAATTGATAAGAAGATAATAACCTTTATTGAAGAAATAGAAAAAAGGCCGTTTTATAAATTCATAGGGAATTGCAAGGGATCCCAAGAATTAAAACAATTTTGATTTTTAAAAAGGATAAAATTTGATGACTCATATTCCTACACTTCAAAATTTACTACAAAGCCATAATTTTTAAAACTGTATGGCACTCACCTTAGCTCAGATATACCAATGAAAGAAATGGAGTAGATAGCCCAGAAATAGACTCTCTCATATTCATTTTTGAAAGGATGCTAAAATTATTAAGTGGAATAAGGATATTTTTTCAAGAAATTGTGTAAGAAAAAGTGGACATGCCACAAATGATGTGCATGCAAAAGATGTAGATATTCCATTTTTATATTTTGCATTTTATTTTGTCTTACATCATATGTAATACATAATTCAAATGCAACAAAGACATATATGGAATCTAAAACTAAAATATTCTTAGAAGAAAATGGATAAATTTTCATGACACTGGAGATTTGGCAATAATTCTATTGATATAACATCAAACATCTATAGAATGAGAGAAAAGACTTGCGGGATATATTCCAACTCAAAATTGGTTACATAGACATGTAAATAAATGTTTCTCCAAAGATGACATTCAAATGTCCAATAAAGAACTGGACAGGAGTTTCACATCATAAATTATTCAGAGATGCAAATCCAAACTAAAATGAGATGGTGCTTCACACCTACTGTGCTGACTATATTGAACTTTTTAAAAACTAGAAACGAGGTAGTAACAAGAGTTGGCAACAGGTACAAGGCTATAATTCTCTTACATTCCTGGCAGGATGTACAAGAGCATAACTATGATGGAAAACAGTTTGACAGTTTCCCAAAAAGATGAATCATAAAACTACCATATAGCTCACCAGTTCTACGCCTGCTCTTCAACAGGTGTCTGCATATTAATGTTAATAGGAGGACTATCACTGCTAACCAAAAGGAAGAAACGACTCGAGTGCCCTCTAACAAATGTATAGGCAAGCAGAGTATGCTGTATGTACAGAATAGAATCATAACAAAGAATTACTTTTTGATGTAAGCTACGAGGTGGGTGGACCTTGACAACACTATACATATAGAAATGAACCAGAGAGAGAAAAAAAACATGGTGTGATTCCACTTATGTGAGGATTTCTGGTGGGGAAATTCATAAAGATAGTAAAATAGAGTTTACCAGAAGACAGAGTAACAGGGAGTGCTAATATTTCATGGTGATAAGATACTTGGTAGGGAGTAATATTGAAAAAGTTTTGGATGTAGAAGTGACAGTTATACAACCTTGCAAATGTATTAAAATAGTATGTTATGTATATTTTGCTACCATAAAAAGGAAGTATTACACAAATTTGTTAAATTGATTTTAGTCCTTGAACAGTGGGATAATATGATTCTGTGTAATACTCAAATTTTGGATCACTTTTCTAATGAGTGGTGATAACCATCCAACAAGATTAACTTAGTTTCAAAGTCAGACTTTGAGGTGAGCAGCTTATGATTCTCAAAGACTCCCATTATTTTAACAAATTTAAGCTTTGTACCCATCCTGAGTAGTGGACTAATCATGACGTAGTTTCTAGATGATAGAAAAGCAAGGTTCAGCAAAGTTACATGACATGTTCAAAAATAAAAATGAAGTAACATATTCCGTGTGACATATTTGGCACAGTCATCATTCAGTAAGCTGCTCTTCAGTAATCACTCAGTAAGTTATTATCATATGAAAACCAGCGAATAAAGGCAGCATCCAGGAGCAGGCAGGCATCCTACCTCCTACTTCCTAGTAATCTCCTAAGGAAGCTTAGAGGGCACCGCCCATCAGCTATAATTTTGAAAACCCAACCACAAAAAGCAATAGGTCATTTGCGTCAGTTGCATCATTTTTAGAGCACAAAGCAGGCTATTCATGTTTTTTTTTTTTTTTCATTTTTCAGGCAAGTTGACCTTGATCTGATACACACATTGGCAACTGTGAAAGAAGCTTTATCTTTTAATTTTCTCAAACATCGATGCTCAAAAGTGTTTATCTTATCCTTGATTGCTGTATCTCTCAGTATCACAATGTGAAAGAGCAAAGCAACTAACAGTCTGTGGCTTATATTATGAGCTTTGATGATGAGTTCCTGTCTACATGGGTAGCTCTAATTATAGAATGAATATAAGAATAAAAATTTAGAAATTAAAGCTCAATGAAGCTCTTTCAGGAGAGACCAATCTGAAAGATGCTTCCCTGAAACTAGGCCATGCCTTCAGGTGGTATGCCTCCTCGGCAGCATGCACAGGGGAGAGTTTGCTTGATAATCACTGTGTACGTGGACTCTGAAATTCCCAGAGCTATGGGTCACATCATCTGAAGAGGAGAGAAGGTCCAAAGTCCTAAATGTACTTCTTTACAATGTCCTACCCTAGGATCAGAAATAGCCCATTATCAAATAGTGAATGTCACCCTGAAGCAGTCACTGCTCTTGGAAATCAAGACAACAACGATTCAATCAACTCAATCCAATCATTTCATATTGGATTTTGTAAGGTTGTGGGAAAGTGAAGATGACAGACAGACAGACAGACAGACAGACAGACAGACAGATAGATAGATAGATTGATTGATTTAAATTATGTGGACCAAGATAGCACCTGTTCCCTTTGCTTAAAGAACTAAAATATGAACTTATGCTACCATTTCCAGGTTTTTATATATGTGACCCAACTACCCTCTTTTCAGGTTTAGTCACTGTTGCTTAAATGTATATCTATTTCAAAAGAAGTTAATCACAGCTTGGCTTGAGGTAACAGTGTTCTCCCATTCAGACTCCAGTCCAACAATTCTCTCCTCTCCAAACTCATGTGGATAATAAAAGCTCTGCATAAGACTAAGTCTCCTGAGTTTCTAATTTCTCTACCAATAAGGTAAAAATGTATTCTTTTGGCCATTTTAAACATAATTACTTTATACAATAAAGCATAGATTAACCAAAATATTAAAGGATATAGATTTCTGGTTAAACCCTTGGATACAGTTGAAGGGTTAATAGAAAATACCTTGCACTGGCCTTGCCTAGGATTAAGTCTTTCTATACTTCCAAAGCCATGGTTCTACCTTACTCAACAGGCTTAGCCAACACAACCAAACACAGCTTGCTACCCCAAGTAATTTCTCTGAGGGATATTTTGTTCAAAGTAATTTTCAACTAATTCCTGCACAGTATTTTCCCAATGTCTATTGTCTTCTCAATTATGTATTGCAGTACCACTAATTCTGTTTAAGAAGACACTTTAAGATAGTATAAATTCATTGAATAAATAACAGTATTTTCCCCTATGAAAAACAGCACCACTATTTTTTATAAAATTAAGTAAGCCAACAGGGTGACAAGACATCTGCAGATAACAGAAAATATGGTTAATTGCTGATTTTGAAATGTAGAGAGTTTTAACTTTAATACTGAAATTAGGGGGCTGGGGAAATAGCTCCGTGGCACAAGTGCATGCTGGACAAATTCAAGATCGTGAGTTCAAACTCCGATCCCGCCAAAAATAAAAAAAATTAGCTGGACATTTTCAGTATATAGTTTATTTTAAAAATATCCAGGACTGGTGCAATTCAGATGTAGGCAAAAACAATAAATATAGTTTATCTCATGTTTCAAAAAAAAATCGTGATAAAAGAGATAACTCAGAATTTACTAATATCAATGAAGTATTTAACCACTGATAAAACATAACATCATCCTTAATATAAATGCCAATTTCATTTTTCTTTGACTCAGGTATCCCAAAAATTTCTGAGAATACAGACAAAGTATTCCTTGCCCAGGATGTATGGGACCAGATGTATTTCTGACTTGGGGTTTTGTTTTTCAGGCTTTGGAATATTTATATAGATGCTACTCAGTGAAAATCCTTACTGTGAAAAATTCAACATCTGAAATGCTTCAAAATGTGAGATTTGACTGTTATCTTGGCATCTAAAGCATTTCAAATTTCAGAGTACTTTGGATTTTAGATTTTCGCATTAGCGATACTCAATGTATATTAGCATTTACTTATCTGTATTTGAAGACTTTTTCATACAGCCCTTAAATTAGCTAATCCCAGTGCTGGGCATGCAGCTCAGTAGTAGAGCCCTTGCCCCGCATGTTATAGGACTCTTGGGTTTGATCTTCCACATGGCAAAGGAAAAAAGAAAAAGAAAGAAAGAAAAAAAAAGACAATTTCCTAACATGTCTATTTCTTCAATCATTTGAATTTTGCCACAAGTATGCTACCTTTTCTTTCAAAGAAGCAAGATTTCTACCAAATGCAAAACATAATCAATAGTAACAAGACAACAAGAAGCATGTTAAAACCCATTAGGTTTGGTTTTATGTTAGTATTTAGTAAGCTGCTTTTACTCAGAATTTGAGTAAAGACAGTTATATTTTACTGCTGAAAATATATTAAAATGTCTTTGTTCACGTTAGCCACATACATAGAGAAACAGCTGCGCTTAGATTTGTTGCACTCAGATTGGTGGTTAATATAATCAGGTTAATATGTTAAAAAGAACTTGACACAGAAATTATTAATGAGTAGAACAAGGTCACTACTTCTGAGCTGAGGTCACTTACAAAGAATGCACAAACGAAATTAAGGTTGACTTTTATTTACTTGACTATCTTCTTACATTAGATTCCTTTGGCAACATATCTTTAAACATTTAAAGCCCTGTTTACAAGGAGGCTCTGAAAGAAGCTTCAAACCATTATGCCTCTAATTGAATTCCCCAGGAGTCCAGTAAACTCAGAGGAATAAAGAAAAATCATAACATTTGCTAAATCATCTCAAAACATATTTCACTGCAAGGTTACATGACCTGTTTTTTGAGGTTCAAAGATGAATAAAAATATCACTGAATACTTCACTATTTAGAATGAAATCAAAAAGAATTTTACCTATTAGTGGTAAGCTAATTAAATCATCCCAGTTTGAATCTTTTTCTAAGAGAAATTTATCAACAAACAATAACAGTATTTGATACTGTATAGGACCAGTTTCCCGGAGCACAGAAGCTCTCAGGAGGAACAAAGATGATTAACCAAAGACAATTATTCACTGTAAAGGTATCAAAGAGAACTGACAAAACTTTTGTAGTCCCCAGGGAAAGGAGAATTTTCTGTGTGAATTCAGAGCTGATAAAATGGAAAAAGAGAAAGTAAAAGTTTTAGGAAACGATTTGTTACAATGCTTCTTCCTCCCATTTTTAATTTCACTTAAAAATACACTTTGATGATCTTTGTGCTCACAGTTCCTTGTATGCCCTGTGACTCCTGAGCAAAAATATGTGCATCTGAACATTTCCAAAAGAATGTGAAATCTCTCTCTACTTACCTGGCTTGTATGTTATTCCAGGGGGGAAGAGGAATCCCTGTTGGGCAGCAGCAGCTGCTGCCAGGGTCCGCTGGTCATGTGGAAAAATTGGGATCATGAGCGGAGGCATGTGACCCTGAACCTGCTAAACAGAAGAGAGCCTATGATCAGACAGAGAGCAAATGCATGCCAAGAAGTATTTGTTTTTCACTCCTGGTAGGGTGCTGATACCTACACAGTCACCCCACCCTTCACCTCATTCCAGATCTGCAAGCTGAAAAACTTCAGGGAAAATCCTCCAAATCCCTTTTCTTAGATGGTGCTGGCATACCAGGGACATAACTTCACTGTAAATTTTCCTCATCCTTGCTTCTTCCAGATGGTTGTTAATGGTTTTCTTTTCTCTTGATTTATTTGCACTGTATTTTCTTTCTTTTAAACAAAGAACTAAAAGAAATAAGTTTGCTTCTTTGCTGCCAGTACGGTATTGAGAGGTTTTGCCTTTTTGCCTGCTTCATATTGTGTGCTTTATTTTGAGAACAGTATTTAGTAACCTTGGTCAGAATATAACATCTAATTGTCATATGTTCCAGAAGCTGTCTCTCCCCTGTTGAGGTATCTTATTTCAAAGCCTCACTCCATTATATTAAGCATGTAGCGCCTCAGATTTAAGGCTACTACATCTTGGCTCCCAATTAAACTAATATTCTTTGCCATGCACACCTCGACATAACATATAAATTGCTTGTCTGGCTAAGCAGTTTTACAGCTTTATGCACTACCATGTAGCTCAGTAATTATGGAGTTGTATTCACAGAGCATTTCATAATAAATCCTACTATATCAAATTTCATTTGACCTCAGTAAATGTATCAAAGAGCACAAAAATGCAAAATGAGAAATCTTCACTCTATATCAGTATTTGTATTCCATATAAAAAATAAGAGCTGTGACAGGATCATGCTGGTGAAAATTACATTTTAATTTCCTAGCTCCCTTCTTTACTCTATGATTATTGCTTGACTCCAGCATAGCGTGACAAGAAGGTTTTGTCCTGGCATTTATGACATAACTTTACAGGTTGAATTACAGGATTTTTTCATTTAAAGATCAAAACTAAGATGTACCAAAAGAAGTGATCTTTTAGTACTGTTAGGGTCTGTGGCTTGGAAGAGCCATGTGATAACCTATTTGAGATGTAAACCTTTATCCCCAAACCCTCACCCTGCCTAAATTCCTAAATCTTCTCTTTAGGCAAAATTCCACATACTAGCAGATGACCCTGCTTAAGTAGCATCAAGGTGCCTTATCCTGTCCCTGTTCCCACCACAGCCAGGGACATATTGCAAAAATGCTTCTATGTGGGTCTAAAAGGTTTCATTTACCAAGAGTTTTTCTCGAGGGACAGCCGTAAGATGTGGGTTAATAAAGGGCAAGCAAAAAATAAACACTTTACAGTATTTTTCTAAATTCATTTCTCAGGAAAATCAACTTATAATAAAAAGGTCTTTGTGCAATTACTACCTTGCCAGTGGGGCGTGAAAGAAACTAGCTTTGAGCAGCTATTTCTTCCATTTTAGCTGAGGTAAGCCTAAGTTTTGTACATTAGAGTACAAACTTAGCTTGCTTAAATTGGAGCTGATCCCCCAGTGACCAGGTCTTGCCTTTAACCCTGGAGGAAAGCACTAAGCTCACTGTTCAGCTGTAGGTTGCTGTGATCTGATACAAACCTGAGATGCCAAAGATTATGGCATTATTCTATGCCAGATAATAAGACACAGTCTCTTTATGGGTGATCACTGGGTACTGCGACAGCACATCAAAGGAAATAATTTCATTGTCTCTAGAAATAGGGTGCTAGCATGTACTTAGGATATAGTGCAGATATTTCACACTCTAGAAAAAAGGAATAAGGGAGTAGTGAGGCATCTGAATATCATATTTTTATTCCTTCCTTTCATTTAATGAACACTTACTAACTTGCTGTTATCTGTTGAGATCATAAGAAGTGACTGAAGAAACTCAGCTTGGAAGAGAAGACATCAGGTTTCCACAAATATTTGAACGGATTATTCATGAAAGAAGGATCAGATTAAGACTGACTTGTTACAGAGGAGAGAAGTAGAATCCCGTATCGATTTAAGTTTGGTACAAAGAACTTTCTAACAGTAAGTTTTTCAATAGCCTTTCTGATTAATTTGAGAGTGTGTGCCTTTCTCTCAAGGTGGTCAAATAAACCTGTAGATCTCTGTGCATGAGACATGTTTTACATAAGGCAGATAATAAAAAATTAGGTAACAAACTATAGGGTCTTTCCGCCTTTATAATTCTGTGATGGCATAAGGGTCAGCATCAAAGGGATTAGTTTGTTGCAGTCATGCCTTTATTCACTCATTCAACGCATTTATTTATAACTCATAATGCCATTAACGAATCTGATATTAAATCTATATAGTTCACATTTCCTTGACCGTGGGATCTTCAACAGTTATTTAACCATTCTGAAGCTATTCCTCTTGTAAAACCTCATGTTCAGTAAATTGCTTACATGGTTATTGTAAAGATTAAATAAGTAAAGCTGTAACACAGTGCCTGACGTAATATTAAAAACAGCAAATGTCTGTTTTTTCCTATATAGTTTATATTTTCTACACCAGAAAATTATCAATTACTGATTTTAAAGAAACAGTGATTTTATCCATAATTCTACTTCAAAAAAGAAAACATGAGCCAACTAGATAATTCAGCTTGGCAGGCAGAGGCTTGTCATGTTCTTAGCAAACACCATACCTCACAGAGCATTATTGTATCCCCAGTATCTATAAAACTATGAAAAAAGAAGAGGTGGGATCATTTGAATATGCAATCTGGGGTCTTCAGTGTTATTCATTAAACAAAACCTTAGAATAAAAGCAATGTATTTTTACACTGGTTGCCAAAACTCTTTGGAAAACAAAACAATGTAAGGTGATAAATGGTAATCAGGAACCAAAGTTTAAGTCTTGAATCTGGATGTCTGCCTGAAAATATTTCTTAAGTAACTGTTTATGTCTAAGAGAGAACTGTCTAGAGTCATTTTAATGTCAAAAGGCTACAGATATCTCATGTTAACAAACTAAGCTTTTAAAGAGGTATGATGTGTTAAAAATTGTGTTATTACCAAGTGGTTGTTTTAATAAACTGTGAGGAAATAAGTGAAAAAATAGGGGAACAGAAGATAATAGTGAAGCAATAGCAAAGTCAGAATCAGAGAGTTAGAATGAAACTTGTAGATGATCTAATCTAGTAGTCCTCAAAGTGTAGCACCTGACTAGCAGTATCATCAAATGTGGAAATTTTCAAAAATATCAAATTAGCAGGCTCCACCCCATACCTAACAGTATTGGACCGAAGAACTCAGATTTTAGTTTAAAATTTAATCTATAGCAGTAATTCTCAAACTCAGAATCTACCAGTGAGCAGATAAAAAGCAAAACAAAAACAAAACACAGTTTGCTCAGCCTCACCCTCAAAGAATTTGCCCAAATCTGAGGTGGGACCAAGAGTGCAGTCCTAACAAGCTATCATGAGACACTAGTCCTGCTATTGACACAGGCATCATTGTCTGAGAAGCACGAATCTAGCCTACATCTCACAATTCATAAACACAGAAACAGATGGCTAGAGAAGGTAAAAGGTTGAAGCTTAAGGCTACACCACAGAGCTGGAACTACAATCTGGAATTGTAAATTGCCCTACACAGTGCTTTTCCTTTGTATCACACAGAAGAGAGAAAAGTAGTTGTGTGTACAGTTTTATCACGGAAAACTTACAGGTCTCCAGCTGAAATGGATTTGTATGTTACAGGTATATTGTTGGAGGGGATTCTAGAATTGAATACTGACCAATTTTAAATAAAATCCTCCTTTCCTTTCTCTTATTTTTACTCAGGAAATTCTTATTTTCACTATCTACTGAAATTAATTCTAAGAGCTTATTGAAAAACAGTCATCAGCAATGATAATTTAATTACAAATGATAAAAATGTGTTTAACTTATTTGAAATCAAACAATAATGTGAACAGTCAAACTTCCCTTTATTGAAAACAAATCTAAATATCCAGCGGCTGGTTAGAACCTAGTTCAAATGCAAATGATGAAAAGCTCCTCTTTTAGATCTAATTACAGAAAGTCCTAATAGCAATAATGATGATAAGAATAACCACTACAGCTAGTATTTTTAATTATTTCTTATATGATCAGCCCTGGAAAATCCTCAAAACACCACAAAACAAGAAATTCATTAATAAGAAAAACAAAGTCTTAAGAAGTTAGTAACTTTATCAATTAAAAAGTTGTGGGTTCAGTGTTGAAGTCAATTTCAGGGTGAAGTTTGTGTTTTGTCTCGGTCAAGTTTGTATTTTTAGACACCATATTATATTAGACATGAAATAATCTTTTTGTTTAATGCATCCAATTGAGAAATGAATGCAATTCTTAGCGATAACAATTATTTGACTCAAATAAATTTGTAGATTTATGTCCAGTTGTAATAAACAATATAGTGAGATCACACCCACTATTCATCAAGTTTCTCCAATGGTAACATCTTGCAAAATTGCAATACAACAATCTTATTCATATTCCTCCAGTGTATTTGAGAGATTATGTCCTAAAAATTTAGCAAGGATAACAAGTGGCTGTGAATACTTCCCACTACTGTCTTCTGTAAATGCCCAGCAGTACAGTTTAATGCAAGTAAGATGAGTGGAAAGTATGGGTCTGAGAAGATAGTTCGTGACACAAGAACCTGCCTGACAAGTGAAAGGTCAGGAGTTCAAACCCTGGTCCAGGAAAAAAAAAATCTAATTTTACATTTTTGTGCTTACTAAAAGACTATTGCTCAGATGTGGAACAGAAACGGAAAGAGCTAGTGAGATGAGGAGAGAGAGCTTGGTGTCCATACAAGAACCACATAAACATACAAAATATTCCCCCTTATTGAAGTCACTACCCTCATGTACCAGTGGTGAGGGCAGATAAAGAATTCTGAAGACACAAAAAAACTACCTTGCCCTGAACAATATTATCTGACCTTTCCTCCTCCTTCCCATTGTCCTATTTTCCTCACTGGGTAATGTGCCAAGAAAGGTAGCCATGTTGGAAAAAGCAACCCGCAAAGTATTTTACCAAAGAATGAAAAATAATAGAATTCCTCTCTCCATCAAGGAGTAACCAGTCTCCACATGTCTTTTTCAAGAACTTATCAAAATTTCAAATAGCATCATTTTTTTCTTGAAAGTGTAACTTTCTCTAAGCACAAATACGGATACTTTAATCTATAGAAAAAGAGTTAAAACAGATTTTGTTAGCACAAAGAGTGATGTAGTCAGGATGTATCTAAGCATGAAAGCTGCATTATTCTTAGTGCTTTAGAAGTATTAATTGTCTGGGTAAAGCATGACTATTAAGAAACCAAGAACACCATTATTGGTGAACCTTAGAGCATCACGAAAGAATACGCTGTCTAGCTCAAGCACAACTGTCCATTAATTCTAAACTTCTACAGTTCTAACAAAAGTATTTCTCTTTTGGAGAGGGTGGGGAACACATTCTTGATCACGCAGGCTACGTGCCCAGAAATTTTAATTGCTAGGGTATTCCTCGCGTATTTCAGAGAATCAAAACAGCAGCAGATGTGCATGAAACACTTAGGTTCTGTCTCTCTCAGTTCGTAAAACAGCATTGTTACATCAACACTTATCCCCTTTGTTTTCTCTGTGCTAAGTTGTTGATGATGCCATTTTTTGCCATCTGCCCCGGCGCTTCATTAAAGATACATGAATGGGCTAACTGACCTGATATCTTGTGAGGAACAGGTGCTATTGTTTGTCCCTGAAGACTTGCACTAAAGATATGACTCAGAGTACTTGAGAAAGAGCATCTGCAGCAGTCAGTCAGAGAGAAACTTGGCAGAGACCTAGCTGCCTGCTAATATGCAAACAGAGTGACACCCAAGGGGGCTCATTTTCTCTTTCATAAAGATTATTTAACTTCTTTTAGTGATTGGCAATAAGGATTTGTATTGAAAATCAAGTACATATTAATGTCTACTACTGAGTTAAAGACAGCAGACAAGTGAGAATTTTTTAAATGCTTTATTTTTGTAAAATCATACCTCATGTAGTTTAATTAGAGAAACCTTCTTTGAAATATCAGGAGAAATGGTTTCAATGTGTACGCCATGACAGAAAGAAAGAGGTAGAGAATACAAAGACCAAAACAAATTATGTGAGAAGGGTGAAGGATACATTTTTGCACAGATAGAAACAGGGCAGGATCACTTTCCTTAATGACATTATCTGTATTCTGAAGAATAGCTGAGCCATTTGCATACAGTGCCACCACCATGGGCTGCACAAGAAATAAAGGTCACAGAACCCTTACATGAAAAGCTTTCAAGGTCAGGGAAGTGTCTTCTTTCTGCCAAGAAGCATCAAGCCACTTCCAATAAACCTTAGTTAATTCCGGGGATCTAGTGGAAAGGAGTTCAGCAGATAGGATAAATTTCTGTCTTAATAGAAACTCCTTTTCACTTTAAACATCTTGTTTTTCTAAGTCAAAAATGTAGGCTACATCTTCCTTAGAAAACGTACACCACTAGCCAACATTCTGAACTTCTTTCAGTTGGCAATAGTCTGAAGCGTACACAAGAGCCCTAAGTAGTGTTCTGCCTACCTGGACATTAACTACTTGCCTTGACTCATTAACCATCTCTCACCGAGTGGACCAAGAGTCTTAAATGGATGACGTGTTCATATTTCCTTCCCCTCTACCACCCTAATTATAAACACAAAGACATGGGAGTCATTTTGTATTAAATGGTCAATGGCTGAATATCAGCCATCAGAGGCCTTAGAGCTGATCTTATGAGGAGAGTTCTAAGGAGTAGTATTGTTAATATAACTATAGAAACTACTAAACTGTAACAGATCTCATTCCAGAAGAGAACTTATCATGGCTTTTGAATACATCTTGATATAGCTTTGCTTGGTTTTCATTTAGCAAGTCTCTGTATGGTATATCTAATGAAGTACAGCAATTCCTGTTTGTACTGAATCTAGCTGGCTCCAAAAGAATAATCAAACTGAAATCCCATCAGGAGGAAGTCCACGACATAAATTTCCTTTTATTTTCATATTTAATCTTTTAAAGAGAGTATGAAATAGTATTAAAACAGAAAAATTACAAGTGACACAGAATTTCACTTAAAAAATGTGGATTTCACAGTATTTGTTGTAATGAAGTGTTGTCTTCCAACAGGTTATTCATATTACCAGATATATGCATTTGAAAAAGAAAGAAATGTACAAGAAATTAATAATAGAAAAAGGACAATTTTAAAAAGGAGATAAAACAAATTAAGCATTATTCATTATTTCCCATAGACCAGCAGAAATGTACAGTACAGTTGTCCAAACCATCCTGCTTACATACACAGATGTATCTCTTTCTCCCACTTCCTCTCCTGTCCTCCTCCTCAACTCAGTAATTCTTTCCTTTTCAATAAGTTCATTCTCTTTGCCCAGTATTATTGTACCCTTCAGCTTCCATTTTCTCTTTAAGGTTCTCACACTAAGGAGACAATGCAATATTTGCACATGCAGGTAGGACATATATTTTTCAGGGAAATTGAGAATATAATCCCATTTTTCCAGGTATTTTCCTACCAGTGTTCAATGTTTGTATATTGCATGAATAATGTAAATGCCTTCCCAAAAGGATTCTGCTAGTATTGTTATTGATAAACTATTCTCTCCTTATTTTCTTTATTTTAACTTCTATTATCTCTCCTCTGTTTTCTTCCTACTATTCTCCTTTCCTAGATGCCACAGGCACCTGATATACAAAATGTTATTTTACCACTGTTAATATCTTCAGTATAATAAATGTCTTCCAGAGCTATGCTTCCTACTATAATAATCTTCAACCTTCACTTAAAAGATCAAGAAGACCCCTATAAAAGTAGAACAAACTCAATATATTTTAATTTAAAAGCATCCTTTTAAAAACTCAGACTTTGGTCCTTCAAAGTTATTTGCTGTAGTGAGAACATTAATAATGAACTAACCCTACATTTATATGTGTACTTTTCTGTATATTATACTTCAATAAAAAGTTAATTTAAAGGAAAAAGAGAGAAAATAGCTCCAGTAGTTTACTTCTTTTTACTAATTTAGACTATTAAATATATTCCATAAAATATTCAGAGAAGAAATGGTAAAGATACATCTTGCCTCTAGCCTTACAGTGTTCCCACTCCCATTACCAAGAGTAAAACATCAGACAAAGCAATCCTTATGTTGTTTAGTTTTTAAGATAGCTATTTTAAATCTTCTTAATAGTCTCTTTTGCAGCTCTTTACCTTGGTTACACAGAATAGAAATGATCTTTGAGAGTATGAACACAATTACTCTACTGAGTAAGATACATGTGCTTAAAAACCTCCTTTAGGGGCATAACCTGAAAGCAATTTTAGCCATGAAAGAGTCAGTCCTGCCCTTCATGCTAACACCTCTTTTTGTATTCTCAGTCAACTTTATATACTTCCTCTATCTGCATTATTTAAATGGACTAACAACCCATTAATTTACCAGGATCATCAGTGGTAAAATGGCATCACTTTATCTCTCATTCATCTGTACATGTTCTGTGTAAATATTGAATTTTCCAAAAAAGATAGATTTAGCACTAATATAATATTAATTCTTGTCATCTCTTATTCCTTTGCCCTCTGTTACACGAAATGAGGAGCTTGACACATGCAAAAACCTTTTAGACTCTTGAGAAACATGGTACTTCCTGAGAGATGACAGCAAGGCTTGTCCCATTCAACTCTTTGAAAGCCAATTATTGAAAATCTACTGCTATATGTCTGGTACTATGCTAGGGTATTAGAGATATAAAGGTACTTTAGATAGCCTTATTTTATCAGGTAGATGTAGTAGTTTTGTTTTCACCAATATACAATGTGTAATTCACCCACTTTGTTGGCTTAATTTGGAATAAGGTCAATAGAAAAAGGAAGATCTACTTAAAGAAAAATCATACCAGGCAAAAATTCCACTAGGAACCATTTCATGATCTTTCTGGGGTATAAGCCCTACAAAATTTTTGAGAGTGTTATGAAGACAGAAGTCAAATTACTTTTTAAAAAGGATGATAAATGTTAATTAAATATGTTTAAATTTTCTTACTGTATTTTAAGAAACTCTCACCAGGAGGGAAATAGAATATCCTGTCCATAAAGAAATTAATAAAACATGTTATGCAAAAGTAAAATTTATGATTCATTTGGAATTAGATATCTACCACCTTTTCAATCCATACAAATGCATAATCTTGTCAATTAAATATTATTGTTAAGGCCTAGTAGTATGTTAAAATCACTTTAAAGTGCAACTAAGGAAAATTCATGTGTGTTTATTACTCCTTAAGGATCTATTAGTGGGTATTTTATTCAGATTCGTGCTGTAAAATCTGCATAAACTCAGCATATTGTTATCCCCATGTGTGTATTTGTTTGGTTAAAGCAGAACAGCAAATCTCAATTTTTGCAACTTCTGGAAAAGTCAAGAGAACTAAAACAGTCTTAATTTTAATCAGATACAAACAGTTATCACTACAGAAGTGAAGAGTTGACTATTATGCAAATAGTCACAGTTAGTGGTCACCAGGCCATCACAGAAGACTGAGCTAGTCAATTATTTTGGATATTTCCAAAGACTAGTGAAGATGAATGTTTCTTATTCCATCCTGTCTTATTTCCAGAGAAGTATGAAACATATTAGATACTAATGATTATTTTTCTTAAATGAAGACCCCATTAAATACACAATGATCAAAGTGTTTTGCCAAGATAAAAAATATTTTTTTCTTATTTTGTATAAATTCCACATAAGCATGTCAACATTTGGGAAGAATGCAGCATTCCTTTCTTTGTAACAACCAAACCCAGATATAAACCTTTCATAAACTTTTGACCTGTAATGAAGGCAATCTGGCTTTTACCACTGAACTATTTTACACAAACTTATTCTGTTAGCAGTGACTAGAGTTCAATTATTAAATTCCTCATCCAGACATGCAGGTTTACATGTTAAACCACAGAACTTGTTAAAATTATGCACATGAACCTTAAAGGCAGGGATTTTGTATCTCCCTAGGGCTCTTTAAAAACCCTTGCACAGAGTAGGGTCTCAACAAATATCTGTTGTATAAGTGGATTGAAGAATTTTTATTCTATGTAATATGAAAATTAAGCTCCAACAATTTGGGTGATATTTTAAGCTGGTCAAAGTCCGTCCATTACTTACAAGCCTCAAATCAAGGCAACACCAACATAAATTTACTCTAAACATAGTTCATCATAGTGACCTCTCCTTTTGGCTACACCAAGGTCTACTTTGATGTCTGACAGTAGGTAAGACAATTTAAAGTTTGACTTCATCTCAAAATTCTTTTCATGACTGCACTCCTACTCTGTTAAAGTTCCTCTATAGTATAGTATAGTATAGTATAGTATAGTATAGTATAGTATAGTATAGTTAGCATAGCATAGAATAATGGTGGTTCTTAGCTTCTTTAATCATTTCAAAAGCATCAATTATGCTGAGAGAAATGATAAGATGATCTGACTAGAAGAGCCAGGAACATGATATTTGAAAGTGATAAGAAATAATTTGTCTGGCTGGCCTGATAGTTAAACAGACTGAAGTGCCTCTTCAGGCACAGAGCAACGACCTGGTTCGATCTTAAGAGTGCTGTGCCGACCCCACCCACAGGGTGTGAGTGATGGGTGCACTGAGACAATGATTGAGACTAGGCATGGTGGTACACGCCTGCAATCCTAGCACTTAGGAGGCTAAAAATAGGAGAATCCCTGTGAGTCTGATCTATGTAGTGAGACCCTATAGACCCTATCCTAAATACAGAAAGAGCAAAAAAATTGTTATATCACAGTTCTGCAAAGGTTATGTAACACAGAATGAACGGCAGAACAATGAAGTGTTAGCTAGCATGAATAACAGAAGCAGTTTCTTCTTATGCAGAGAAGCCTAAAAACACCATGAACTTCAGAGACAATAGCAGATGAGGGAGAGATGGTGCCCATATATGACTGAGAGCAGAGAGTGATCTGCATTTAGAAAAAAAAAAAAAAAAGAATACTGAGAAAAGGCTTAAGCAGTAGCTATAACCCCAAGCCAAATAATCTTCAGGTTTTCAGTCGTTATCATATTTGAATCTTTTGAACAAAAAGTTCATGACATGCACTGTAATGTCATTTTGTGGCATAACCTGAAATCCCTGTCCCACCCCAGTATGTGTGCGTGCGCGCGCGTGCGCACACACACACACACACACACACACACACACACTCCCTTGTTCTCATATAGACTCCTATACATCCTACTTGAATTCAGTGAATAAAGCAACACTGATAATAAGTTAAGAAGGTGATTTCAAAAAGCGATTGTCTTTACTTTGTGGTATTATTATGCAGCCCTGCTTCACACAAAACAACTTAGCTCCAATAAAAATTAAAAAAAAATTCCTTTGAAGAAGGTAAGATCTAAATTCCCTAGCATAACTGCCTCTAAATTTCTTTTACAAGATCTCTTAATTTACTTTCAATCGTTGTTCCCTACTAATATGTATCACAGTCTATTTTATTTTGCTTTCAGTAGGTTTTAAGTCTCTATTCATTCCTGATTTCTTACTTGTCATTCAGAATGATCTAGCCTCTCCTCCCAGCTTCTCAAACTGGACCTACCCTTCAGAGTTCAGACCTATCCTACAGCACTATGAGAATTGCCTAAAGGTAAATTTCTTACTTAAAAATTTGCCTTGCATTATTTAATGACTTCCCATGTGGCTACATTAATTAATACATTAAACAAATGTATTAATATTTGACATTATTTGAGGGACTGAGATAGCAATAGATCATATTCTCTTTATGAACATAGATGCTAACATGAAGAAAAACAGTGTAAGATAGCAAGTATGAGAAGTAGTAAACAGGTGAAAAGTTGGAGATAGTAGGTAATAGGTAGTAGGCAGAGACTCAAGAGGTCTATTTTGGATAGGGATACTGGGGAAAAAACTTCTTTGGGAAGTTAATATAGTTGACAGGTGAGGAACTGGAAGAAATGCTTGCTACCTGAGATTAACTGAGAGAAAGGCAACTTGGCCAGATGGCATGCCAGTGTAAAGGCCCTGGGAGAGCCATGATCTGGGTCAGGGCCAGTAAGGGCAGAACAGGATAAGCAAAAGAGTGGTATGGAAAAGACCAGAAATACAGTATAAATGGATCCTTTAGGGCCATATGGTACACAGTAAGGAATTTAGGTTTTATTCTGAGTGGGAGGGATGGACACTGGAGGGTTTCACAACAGAGTAGTGGAAGGCCTAGGATGTAGCTTGGTGGTAGAGTATTTGTCTAATACACACAAGGCCCTGAGTTCAAATCTCAGGAATGAGAGAGAGAGAGAGGTGGAATGGGACCTAATTCAGATTTATAATGATCAATTCAATGGCTATGAGGAAAACTGTCAATAATAGAACAAAATTAAAAGCAAATATAAAAGATCAAAAAAAGAAAGAAAGAATGAAGGAAAGAAAGAGAAAGAAGCATACAATAATGAAGAAACCATCGCAGTGGTCCCAAAGTAGATATAATGCGGGCTGATTTCCATCTTATACATATTCTCTGCTCAAAGAAAAGGAACACACCCTGCAGACTCAAATTTAATAAGCCGCTAGGATCATCAGACCAGCTAGGCAGAGTACAATGTGATCGATGGACTAAAACACGATTTCTGCATTTACAGAAACATGATCCTCTTATATGTGAAACTCAAAATATAAATAAAAATCAGTATAAAAGCTATGCCATAGGAAATAGAGAGATCTTTTGCAAATGGGAAGAGGACCAAGAGGTAGAGGGCTTGGGAGGGAGAGGAAAGGAATGACTGAGATGTGCTCTGTACATGAAGCAACCGTGTGGTCACTATGCACAGCAAACATGCATCAATAAAAATTAAAAACTGCAAAAATACAATATAAATTCTTCAGTCCCTCTAGTGAAGAAGAATACAAAAATTAGAATCTGACTGGACACTGCAACATCACTGCAACCCTTTTAAAATAATATAATGCCTTTTAATAAAATTTAAAGTAACAAATCAGCTTTTTTTTTTTTTCATTTTAGTATAGGGTCCACAGGGTCTCAGTATGTAGATCACACTCATAGTGATTTGCCTGTGTTCAGCTTCCTAAGCGCTGGGATTACTGGCATGCGCTGCCGTGTCCAGTCTCAATCTCTGTCTCAGTATACCCCAGAGGTGGGGCCAGGATGGCAAGCTGGGATCAAACCCTGGCTCCTGCATCTGCCTAAGCAGTTGCCTTAATCCACTGAGCTATTTGGCCGGCCCTCAGAGGAGCTTACTGACAGAAACTGAAAAGACAGTTTTCTAATTTTCAACCTGTGTGGGAAATAAGGGGATAGTTAAAATAATTAAAGTTCTCTAATTTAGGCAAATGTCAACAATAAGCAAAGGCTTCAAAAACATGAAATTTAATATATGCAAGCTCATAGAACACTTCTCTTAGTTTTCCTTTTATGGTAGTTGAGATTAATGTCATATTTGCAAAATAAAACTGTAACGTCATAGGACATATGATGCTGTGGTAATTTACCTCCAGATACCGCTTTGCTACACAAAGCACTGGGCCACCAGCATTGTTTATGACTGACTGATTGACAGTAACTCAATGCAATCTATACCTGCACAATTCAATGCAACCATGGCAGAAGAAAAACAGAAAGTCATAAGAGGTGAAAAGATGGTGTGTTTGGGTCAATAGAAAACAAATAACCAGATTTCACAACAGAAAATTAACTCACTAAATCTTCATGTGTTCTTAAACTAAGAAATCTTAGTAAAAATGTTTAAAACACTTTTAGTCTTCATTTTAATATTTCTCTTACTTTAGATCATCAAAAGCACATCATTTTCTTGCCATTCATAGCCATTTTAATGATGTGGAAATAAAACAAGGCAGGAAATAGCACATGTCTGACATTTTAAAAAAAGCCCTTACTGAAAAATCTTTCTCAAGTCTTTGTATTGTCAAAAAATAAGTCTTACTAAACAAGTTTTCCTAATCACAGATGCTGAGGAACACAAATAAAAGAAAAATATGAAAGGAAAACTAAGCAAACTTAAAAAAGGAAAAGAGGGAAAACAAGCTAGGAGAATATTATGAGGGTTTTTTTTGTTGTTGTTGTTTTTGTTTTGTTTTGTTTTTTGTTTTTTGTTTTTTTTTTTTTAAAGATAGGCGGGCCCGGCAGGATGGCTCAGTGGTCTAAAGAGCCTGCTTAGGAAAGCTTAGGTGGCTGCAGGGGCCGCGGTTCGATCCCCAGCACCACATGCTGCGCCAGCCCTTCCCTCAGGGCAGGCTGAGCCAGCCATAAAAAATAAAAGTTCTGAAACAAGAAAAAAAGATAAAATAAATAAAATAAAAATAATTCTTTAGCTGGGCGTGGTGGCGCACGCCTGTAATCTCAGCACTCGGGAGGCTGAGGCAGGAGGATCGCTGCAAGTTCGAGACCAGCCTGGGCTACGAAAGTGAGCTCAAGGCCAGCCTGAACTGCATAGCGAGACCCTGTCTCAAAAAGACAAAAAATAAATAAATAAATAAATAAATAAATAATAATAATAATAATAATAATAATAATAAAATAAAATAAATAAAAAGATAGGCATCATCTATTTTATCTATAAGTTTTGCTTTCATTACTGACTATTCTGTCTCTTCTTCAGTAAATGCAAATTTTGCATTTGTGTCATAGGTGCCTTCCAACTATTTTAAAGAATCAAAATGATACCTAATGCTTTTTATAAAATTATATTACTATATTGGGGCCTGGCGGGATGGCTCAGTGGTTTAAAGCCCCTGCTTGGGGAAGCTTGGGTGGCTTCAAGGACCGCGGTTCGATCCCCGGCACCACATGCTACGCCAGCCCTGACCTTGGGGTGGGCTGAGCCGGCCATAAAAATGAGTGAATAAACAAACAAAGGTTCTGAAACAAGAATGAAAATAATAAATAAAATAAAATAAAATTTAAAAAAAAATTATATTATTATAAAAACTTCAACTGAAAATTTAATCATGCAAAATTTAATTAACATATTCATTCTTAAATTTAAAAACTCAGGATTACTTTCAACTGAAATTCAAACAAACTTGAAAAGTTGTGGCTTTGGATTGCTGAGTTAGGACCAGTTCATGAGCTCAGTGACCATTACTTACTATAAGTTGTTCCTCATTTTGGCAGTAGATACCCAACACCATAATAAACTACAGGCATAGATATTTTCAGAAAATACAAAAAAGATGCTCATTTTAATTGTTTTTAAACTCTTAATTTCTTTATCCTTTACTCATCAATACTGCAACAGCTAGAGTACCACCTTAGCTTTTCACTGAAAATTAGTATATAGGAGAAAAAGTAGAGAAGCATATTTGTGGATATTATAGATCTCATATTTAATATTAGTTTTATTCCACAATATTCACAATTCGAAGTCACAGCACCTCTGATATATGACACACATGGTAGATATTGATCCACAGTTCAAATTTTTACTCTGAGTAGTCTGTGTCATAACTTAAATTCCTAGATACGTAGCTGCCTTTTTGTGGACAGGTACTATTCATAACTGTACTGTCACATCCACAAAATCTAGAATTGTGATCATCAAAGCCACAGTCACCATTTTTAGATTCACATGAAATTCTCCAAAATGAGTGAAACAAAACTAAACTCTTTAACCTTTATTGACTTGACATTTAAGAGCTCTTTGATTTTTCTTGACTTCACAACAACAACAAATTCTTGCTAGTTCCTTCCATATTGCACTATGATTTTAGTTTCCATGGTAGGATAAGCAATTGAATCCACAAAGAAATTATCAGCCAATAACAATAGGTCTTTGTCCGGCTGTGACTACTTCACTCCTCTACAACCAGTTCTTATCTGGCTCAGGAAATGGCTGTTTTAACTGACAGGTAGGAGATTAAATCTACAGCTGCTGAAACACAATCTCAGCTCTGTTAGATAGGCTTTCATTGAAAAGCACTACAAACACATAATTTGTTTATGTTGTACCAGCAATCTCTGACAAAGCAGACTGTCTAGCTGAGACAAATGTGGTTAAACCCATTTATTGTATTATTTCTGCTACACAGAACAAGCTCTTAAAACACAGAAACTAGACAAGGCACAAAGCTCTAGCTGTCTAAAGAAATCAAGAATAGATGACTTCTTGCTACACTAGCCCGTTTTACACAGAAAGCATGCTCTCCCCTAGAAAACATCTATTTCAATTTCTCTTTTAAGTAGGAGGTACAATTATGTTTATACTTTGAGTTTTCAAAGTTTCTTTTGTTCTGACATCATAAACAGGTATAAAAATTACCTAATCACTGACTATCTCTAGATTTAAGAATATGATGAATATTTATATCCAATGCTATTTTACTCCTTCAAAAATACCCATAATGGAAAATTCTGATAATAATCCTTTTAATATTTCTTACCAATTCTAATAATGGTACTTGATTTCTTTATTTCACTTCATAAAATAACTTTCTAAGTCAAAGAATAGTTTCTTTAAAACTAAGGAGATATACACAGAGATACCTCAGTATATAAAATGTTAAGGAAAATGTTTTTAATAATAAAAGTAATACAGGCTGCTAGTCAAGGAATCATGAATTTATGGCAGAAAGTTAATGACAGTAGCTAGATGTATAGGGGCTTTTGTTTTATATTAAAAGTTCATGCATCAGGTGTACTTATTCAGCTCTAACTAGTTTTCTGAATATAATATGTAAAATAAACTGTAAAATTAGTAATAACTAAAGGTTAAAATTTTTACCTATGTATTATGTCCTAAGAGCATAATCCCTGATAATGAAACAACAGATGGTACACAATATGGCTTTAAAAACAAGAAAACAGATGCTATAATTCAAACTTGTCAAAAAATTTTGGGAAGAGTGGCATAATAAACATAAATACTACAAAACTATATTTGAAACATAGCCAAAAGGATTATAGTTAACCACTCTCAAACATGTCATCATTCCCTAAAATCTTATTTTATTTTGCCTTCATTGTCCTCATAAAACATGAAAGTGCGAAAATAATCTTCCAAGTTAGAACATATGTTCCATGAGGAACTCTGAATTAGTCTTAAAATACAGAAGTATGCAATAAACTAGCTGAATCCATGGGGTCTCCCTCAAATGGCATGGATAATGAGGGAATCCATAACAGACATAAACAAACCCAGAAAGATGTCTAGACCCTACATCATTATATATGATATATGCCCAAGATATATGGACATACATTTGAATGTTCAAGTTCAAACTTGGCTTCTATTAGACTGATTCAGTCACAGCATGGGGTTTCCTTAATAAACAAACCTCAGTGTTAGAAAATATTGTGGACTCAAATCATGTATTATGTCCCAGCTAGTTAAATATGTGGTGATCTAATGTCCTGTATCCCTTGAAGCTCTCCTATAACAGACTGTAAATAATAAAGAAAACCATATCCTCAAGAAACATACAGAAGTATTAGATTTTTGCATTACAAGTGGAGGCTAGAAATAACAATGCTAGCATTTCAAAGTATGTTCCAGACAAAATTTGTATTTCTCATTAAAATTGGAAATTAATAATGCTGCCTTGATTTATGTTTTTCATCCTTCTTAAAGATCATGAATATATTTATGTAAACGATATAACCATAATTATCTCATTACAATAAGTTCTTTGCCAAGTTTGACTATACACATTTGTACAATATTAAAAGATTTATTTCACCTTAGAGTTGCAGGTTTGTAAAATTAGAATAGTTTTATATGACATTTGCCACTCATTGTAAACATAAATAGAAGAGCCAAATAGAAGTGACTTGTCAAAATCGCAAAACTTGAGAATGATAAAGACAAAGCTGAAAAACAAGGTCTTTGTCTCTATACTTACTAATTTCACAAAATCATGGAATCTATTTTCAGGGATGGAAAAGATTTAGAGACTAAGTAGCTCAGGAATTCTCACCTTGCCAAGGGGATCTGGTGAGCTGTTTCAGAAATGCATACACCTTCTCCTTCATTGCCTAAAACTACTACAGTGTCCAGAGTCATAGATCCCACCTGATAGAGTATAAAGCTGAGGTACAGAAGGACAATAGGTGACTTTCCAATGACAACATGACTAAAATCAATGATAATTTCAAGCTCAGAAATTTTCATTTTTATTTCTCAGCTAGCCTTTGGTGTTTTTAGATGTAGAACTCAAATACAAACATACATTTTCTTTTCACAACTTCAATCTAAGCAAGTTTTCTTAAACAAAACTCTATACATCATCAGGTGAAGGTGAAATCACCTCTTCTACAAAGACATTCCGGCAACATTATGACATTGTCACATCTGTACATTGTGACAGATAATTACCTCTCTCCTCCCCCCACCCATTTATCCCACCACAAAGTTTGCATACTTGTGACACACATTAGAATCAATCAAGTGTAATCCTTATTTTTTAATTCATGAAACCATGAATTCAGAAACATAATCATAATTTCTCCCCTCATATTTCTCATAAGGTACAGAGGCTTACAAAAACACTTTTAGCAAAAGATAAATTATACCATTTTCTGCAATGGTCAGGGGCCTAAGTTTGAAAAGCATAAAAGTAGGCTGACATACTAGAATATGATAATGTAGAGAAAGCACTGTTCAACACAACCAAGTAGGGCTTATTTTTGGCATGCAAGATTGGCTTAACCTTCAAAAATAAGTCAATATATTTTATCATGATAGGAAAATAAAGAAGCAAAACATATCTTAACAGACTTAAAAGACATGTAGAAGACAATCTAAACCTATTTATGATGAAAGTAGGTTTCAGAAAACATGAATGGAAGAGAAATTTCTCAATTTAGTTAAGGATATGTTAAAAGCCCTATAGCTCAGGGGTGGTTCACCTACAACCTATGGCACTTACAGCATGACTGCCACAGTAGGCTGTTAGCAACAGGAAATCTCTAAAAGGGTTATCTTCGCTATGTGAAAATCACAACCAGTGGTGAGAGGCTCCTTGCTTTATATGCATGATGAAAACGAGCAAGAGTGCTACTTACATCACTGTTTGTTCAATTTTGTACCACATTTCCTAGCCAGTGTAATAAAGCAAAGGAAACAAAATGTACAGTGTGGAAGGAAGGAACATAGTTTTTATCTGTAGTAAACATAACCACAGAAAACTTTAAGGAACTTTTCAAAGTGAAAGAAATAGATTTTTTTTTTTTGTATCAAAAATCGAATTCAGGACCTTGTGCTTGTCAGACAGGAACCAGAACTAATAAGCAAACATAAAAAACATAAAATCAGTAACAAAAATCAGATGATTTTATATATTCTAGTAACAAACAACTACAAAGAGACATTTTTGAAAACCCTATTTACATTAGCACAAAATACTTCAAAAAAATTTAACCAAAATACACAAGACATTCAAACTGAAAATTTAAAAAATTATGCCAGGATATTGTGTAGCATAACTGTAGTTAATGATAATGATGTATTTTAAACTGAAAATCTGCTAACAGAATAGAGTTTAGGTGCTCTAATCACCTCTAAAATATACATATGTTGGGAATTTTAAATCTATACAGTTTTTAAATTGCAAAATAAATAGAAATCTAACATACCTAAATGAATGGGGAAATATATCATGTAGATAGAACAATATCATATTGTTTGAAAAAAGACAAATTCTTCTTAATTTCTAGCTGCAACACAATATAATTCCATCAAAATCCCAGTAGCAAGAAAGGGACACATGTAGCTCAGTGTAGAGTACTTGCCTAGTGTGTGAGATTCTGGGTTGATGTTTAACATAGAAGAATGACAGACAGGCAGACAGACAGACAGACAGACAGACAGTAAAAGAAAGAAATGAGAGAGGAATATAAAGAGGGAGGGTGGAAATGGAGGGAAAGATGGAAAGAGGAAAGGAGAAAATTCCAGCTAATTATAAATTTTACATAAGAAAACAAAGTTGGGGAATCATTTAAAATTTCCAGGCTTCCTACAATGGTATTTAAATTATGATGGTATTTATTTCTGCTACAGTAAAACAATGGAACAGAGCAGTAAACATAGAAATAGATCCACACTTATGTGCTCACTTGATTTCAAAATGATGTGAAGGCAATTCAAGTTGGAAAAAGATACTTATTAAAAGAGATTTGGCTAGAAATAAGCATCTATTTTGGATAAATGAGTCTAGCCCCCTATACGCAATATTTTTTTTAACTAAAATGGATTATGGTCTAAACATCATGGTTAAAAACTAGAAAATTTTCAAAAGAAATTATAAGAGATAATCTCCACACCATTGCATTAGGAAAATATTTAAAAGCAGAACATATCTTGAAGTAGAAAAGAAAAATGGTAAAATATGTCATCAAAATTACAAACTTTGCACTTTCAAAAACATAATATAAAAGGCAAATCACCATTGTGGGAAAATCATCTACAAAAGAAAACATGAGAAAAAATTTTTACAGCTTGATAATAAGATGGATACAACATTAACTTTAAAAGGTGGTGAAGGTCTGTATTGACAATTTTAACAAACAAAATACAGGAAAGACCAATAAGTATATGACCTGACATTCAGTATTGCCAGTCATCTAAAAGTTAAAATTAATGCCATAAGACAATCCTAAAATTCACTGGAATGGTAAAAATAAAAAATAACAATAACAAATGTTGACAATGATATAGAACAAATGGAACTTTCATATTGCCAGTGGGAATCATAAACAACCCAACTGCTTTTTTTATAAAGCCATTTCTTGGAAATTTCAACATAAAATTTCCATACATCCAAGAATTCTATCTACTGTTAAATACAAGAAGAATGAATATATATGTGTAGATAAAGACCTCCAATAATAGGCATAATAACCAATAACTAGAATAAACCACATGCTCCTCAACTGGAAAATTGAGAAATTATAGTAAATTTGTTCGGTGGAATATTATTTAGCAATGTAAAGTAACAAAATACTGACGTGTCCCACCATAATTTTTTAAAACATGCTAAATGTAAGAAGTCTATCATAAGATTGTACTGCATGACTCCACTTATATAAAATTTTAGAAAAGGCAAAAAGCATAGTACCAGGAAACATGTCAATAAATGAGCCCAGGATTTCTGGGAGAGACTCTGACTGAGATATAAAGAATTCTTTCAGGGACAAAATGTCACATATGGTAGCATGCAATACAGAATTCAGCACTTAATTTATACATCAGTAAAATGAGAAAAACTTTTTTTTTTTTTTTAATGGCCTGCTCAGCCTGCCCTCAGGGTAGGGCTGGCACAGCATGTGGTGCCAGGGATCAAACCACGGTCCCTGCAGCCACCCAAGCTTTCCTAAGCAGGTGCTTTAGACCACTGAGCCATCCTGCTGGGCCCCAGAAAAACTATTTTGAAAAGCAGAAAAATTTAAACTGTTCCAGGAAGTAGGTATTACTTTCCATTTTAAAAATAACAGACAAAATTATTTATAGAAGACTATACTTAATAAGTGGCAGGACCAAAATCCTGCAGATTACATGATACTCAAATTTTTATAGCTGATAATCTTTCAAAATAACCTAAGAAGATGTGGGCATGATAAAAGTCTTTCCTATGTGAGTAAAGTATATTAACAATATGCCTGGAAAAATGAAAAATCAGCTATAGTATTGGGGAAATAGTTTCCCCAGAGGTCCAGGTTCAATGTGTAGCCCCCCCACCCCAGCCAGTTTTTGTTTCTATTTTTACTTACACTAACTTGCCTTGCATGCTTCTATAGTAGCTTGGTGAGAAAAGCAACTTTATACCACAAAAACACCTATTCCTTCATCTGAAAAGCTGATCTTTCAAAATGGCATGAAACTAGCATATTGATGAGCAAAGCAAGAGTGGAAGGATTTTAATCGGTTTTAAAATTTGAAAAGTTTAAGGGCTGGCGGGAGTGCTCAGTGGATTAAGGGCCTGATTAGGCAAGCACAGGCACCGAGGTTCAATCCCTGGCACCACATGCCATGCCCAGTCCGGCCCCTGGGCACACTGAGTTGGCAACTGAGAACAGGCGTGGTGGTGCATGCTTGTAATCCCAGGGCCAAGGAGGCTGAAAACAGGAGGATCACTACAAATCCAAGCTGAAGAATAAGACCCTGCAACAAATACATTTAAAAAATACAAAAATAAAATAAAATCTGAAAAGTTCAGAGACCACTGTCGTCTAATAGTGTAAGCCCTCAAATAGAGTTAAGACCTGACTTGAAGCTAAAGTATGTGGGTGAAACGCAGTAATAAATGGCTTACTTTCAATTTTCTTTCTATTAAAAGTGTTGGATGAAAAGAAACTGATGTAAAGGGCTTAGTATAAGCCAGACACAATCCACTAAATTTAAATGCGTTCATTTCAAAACAGTGCAAAGAGGGGCTGGGGAGATAGCTCCATGGCATAAGTGCCTGCCTGGCAAGTGCAAGGTCATTAGTTCGAACCCCAGTCCTGAAAAAAAAAAAAAAAAAAAAAAAAAGGACAGTGCAACATTGTCTTAAAGTAGCATGTCTAAAGTAGCAGAATCTTGGAATGTGCCAGTGTGTGAGTGTGTGCACATGAGCATGTGTGCATGCGTGCGTGCATGAGTGTGTGTGTTCTGCATTACATATATTCTCTCCCCTTACATATTCATTAGTGAGTAATTCTTTGTGCACTACTACTTCTTTTTCTGGGCCAAAGCTCTGGGCTAGTGGCCGCATGTGACACGAGAGTCACAAGCACAGGTTGGTAAAAGAGAGCAGGGGGAAAATACTCAGAGAGGCACAGCTGGGGCTATCCTGTTCTGCAAAGATCTTTTATGGGAAAACTAAGTGAAGATGTATCTCACAGCACGAAACGCCCAGCACTTCCATCAATCTATCTAAGAAAACTCAACAGTAGAGTTTCTGAATTATTTTGTTAAACACGAAAATAAAAGGGACAGACTGAAGACCTAATGACAGATGCTAATCTGAGTCTTATGACATTGTAATAGAATTATCATGTTATTATACTGCTGTAAGCCACTATAGTAATTACATGGGTGATGATAATAATGATAATAGTAATAATAATAAAGGAGACACTGATACAGCATTTGCAATATTCCAGGCACATTTCTAAGTGCTTTACATGCATTAACATGTTTAAATCTCAAAACATGGAGATGAAGTAGGTACTGTGATTTCTTCCACTTAATAAATGAAGTAGATAAAAGCCTACCAGCTTGCCTCAAGGTCTGGCAGCTAATAAGTGAAGGGTTTGTGATTGGAATCTGGGCAATCTAGCTCCAAGATCCTACTCTTTTTTATTTTAAAGAGAAAACAAACAAACAAAACAGAGTTTCAAAATAGGATAGCAGGAAGAGTTACAATAATTAATATACTGCATATTGTTGTCTGTTTAGTAGTTATCAGAGTACAGGATATAGATGTTAGGTCTTGTTCAAACAGCACAAACCTTTCTTTTCAGTGAACTAAGAGAAACTAGCTGTATAACTATCTTGTACAAATATATCTTTTCCCTCCTTTCTTCTTTTTCCCCTTTCCCCCATGATAGTATCTTTTCTTTTGAACAGTTTATTCCCAACTCACAATATGTATTATACATTTTGGAGCTTATTTGCTCACTTAGTTTTTCACACTAGTGGGACAATATGTTGTTTACACATGTGGGTCTGACTGATTTTGCTCGTGAGAATCAAGGCCCTGCTCTTCACCAATGCACTGTACTGCCTCCTGATGGAGTTGTCAGCTGCATTTTAGGGGCGAAGAGTGGTGAAGTAGAAAAGACAGAAAGTAAGAAGAACCTGGAGAACTTCTTGGAGAGGGTGTGCTCAGTGTACATTAATATATGTAAGTATACAGGGCCGTGGACCCATCATTGTCAACATGTATTTGTGATTCTGGTTTTGCTGAGTCTACGAAGGAAAACAAAACAAAGCCCTCAATATTTGAGAGTGACTGGCATTGTGACCTCATCTTCATGTTACCTGGAAGAGATTCACAAATATTTAATAATGCATATACTGAAAAAGAATTTGTATTTTTATGTCATAATGTGAATTGAAATTTGTTTAAACCTTAAATACTTGTAAGAGATGGTTTTCTTACTTAGCATTATGTTTAAAAAAGTTAAACACTGATGCTGAGATACTAAGAGATGAGGCTGATATGCTTGTTCTTTTGCTATCTTACTTTTGGACCGATAGGTCTCAGTTTTCTTACATATAAATGAATAAATAAATTTCTACAATTTATCTTAAGGAATCAAGGTGAATCTCACCTTGTAGAGCTTCCTCACTTTTTTTTTTTTGTCTTTTTGACACAGGGTCTCGCTATGCAGTTGAGGCTGGTCCTGAGCTCACATTTGTAGCCCAGGCTGGTCTCGAACTCGCACCAATCCTCCTGCCTCAGCCTCCCGAGTGCTGGGATTACAGGCGTGAGCCACCACGCCCGGCTTCCTCACTTTTTGAAATAATAAAATGTCACATTTAATTTGTATTTTTCTTTCCCTAGACCAGACTTGGAAGAACAGTGCTTGTTTTGTTTTGTGGGACAGGATTTTGTTATGGTGTCCATGCTGGCTTTGAACTCATTTATGTAGCCCAGCCAGCTTCAAACTCAGGGTGATCCTCCTGCTCTAGCTTCCTGAGTACTATTACAAATGTGCGCCACCACACACAGACTGAAAAGTAGCCTTTAGCAGACAACATCTGGGTACAAAGTGTTTGTGGAGATTATCTGAAAAAAAAAAAAAATGGCATACTACACAAAGACACATTTTTTTTCTCTCTACATTTCCTACAAGGAGCCTATTTTCTTTCTTTTTTTTTTTTGTGGAGGGCCAGGATTTGAACTCACGACCCTGCACTTGCTTGTCAGGCATTTGTGCCATGGAGCTATCACCCTGGCCCCCAAGGAGCCTATTTTCAATCAGAAATTTAAAAAAATAATAATTCAGGTCTCACCAATGTTCTATGTATAGAAATGTTTCTAGAAACAAAGCTTAAGAAACTAAAACTTTTACTTATTGAAGATATAAAACACTCCAGTAAGTATATGCTGATTCAGACTTCAACCACATACTGACACAATGCAACGTACTGTCATTGTGCCGACATTAAACAAACAGCCTTGGTAAGGTAAAATACACAGAGTTATTAAAGTGACAAGCCAAGATTAAAAAATCAAGTGACTCTGATGCCTTCTATCTAAAACCAGAACAGTCCCCATAGGTCCACTGTAGCAATAAGATCCCATAAAGGCACCATGTGTCCCCACATCTCCTTAGTCTCCTTCAGTACAAAACAATTAATCAGTTCCTTTTGACCTTCACGACCTTCACAATCTTAAAGATATCAGGCCAGTTATTTTGGAGACTTCCCCTAAATAAAGGGTTTTGTTTTTCTCTGATGCTTCCTGATGATTAGTTTCTGTTTATACAATTTGGGCAGACATAGCACAGAATTTGATACCAGAGAAAGATTGAGGAAGATAGCTATGCCCTTCTCACCACACCCCTCCAGGTCTCAACTAAGCCTAGTTTAGCCCCTCCCTGGTGGGGTCACCTCAGTGGGTACCTGCCAGGTTTCTCCACTCTACTACTCCACTTTCCCTTTGTGCTTTTCTAACACAGTATATGATGCTTGTTTGAGACTACCTAAGCACACTATTCTTTAACCAACTCTCCCCAGTAGTTTCATCCCTTCATATTTCAATTTGTTATTACTATCATGCTTGCCAAATAATTTTCTTTCAAAAATATGTCACATATTTCCTAGTTATCATTCTTAATAGAGAAGAGCTTCCTCTTTCCCACCCCTTTTCACATAGATTTGTGGATTCTTACTCTGTCAAGTGGTATAAATCCACTGTTATTCTTCTTTTTTTGGGGGGGGGGGACTGGGGTTTTGAACTCAACAACCTTGTACTTGCCAGGCAGGCACTTGTGCCACAGAGCTATCACCCCAGACCCTCCATTGTTATTCTTAGGGTATACAAGATGTAAATACAGGTTGCTCCTCCAAGCTGGACTGTGCATGCTTTGGTTACAGCCTTAGGAGTCATTCAGCACTTCTTCACTTTTTGGTGTAATGAAATGTTCCAGATTATTCTGTACTTTCTCTTCCCCAGGTAAGACCCAGGAGAATAGTATTTAGAAGACAAAATCTGAGAGCTTATAGTACCACTTGGATGGATCTTTACTCCTGGCTCTTCTTAGTGAACAGAACTAAGAAACATGTGTATATATTGTATGTACTTATAACTTATTTTCATGTATATATATGTATATCTCCATGTGACTATAGCTGTACATGTATACAGAACGATGAAATTGCATAGATATTTCCAGTTCCAAACTGACACTAGAAATTTCATTTCTCTTCCTCTATTCTGTTTGTAACTCCTTGCTACAAGAGTAAAAAATGCCAATCCCATTACGCATGCAACACATGTACACACACGTTAGGTACATTTGTACTTTATATATGTGTCTTATGTATATTTATACCTTACATACATATAAGTGCATTGCACACATATGTACATATCGGTATATACACATATACATACGTGGATATACACTGACTCTTTCTCCTATATGTTACTAATTCAATACCTGACTCTCCTGAACTATTTTGACAGCATTTAACCAGGAGGACTCAGCTCTTGCCAAGCAATCATCACAATAAATCATTCCTCACAGGGCCCACAACACTTGCGGGCCCACTGAATGACCTTTCCTACTGGGGCCTCCCTGATGGCATCTCAACTGCATTAGATATAGTGGGAGGAATAAAGGCAAGAAAACCCCTAATATATTTGATTTGTGTCTGTTTCCCTATTAATAAAGCATTGCTGGGGCCGGCCAGATAGCTCAGCAGATTAAAGCACCTGCATAGGCAGTCACAGCAGCTGGGGTTGAATCCCCAGTGTGCTATGCCAGTCTTGCCCCAGGGTGCGCTGACTGGGCATGGTGGTGTGTACCTGTAATCCCAGCTCTTAGAAGGCTGAACACAGGAGGATCACTATGACCTGCATAGTGAGACCCTATAGACCCTGTCCTAAAATACAAAAAAAGAAAACAGAAAAAAAGAAAGAAAGAAAGAAAGAAAGAAAAGCTTTGCAGTATCTTCCAAGTCATTGAAGTGGGTGGCAGCATAATGCAGTGAAAAAAACATAGTCTCTGAAGGCAACAAGATATATGTTTGGTACATGACCATAACTAACTAGTAGATGGCTACCTGGGTTTTCTCGCCTGTCACGTGGTGATGACAAACCCTGTATTACTGAATGTTCATTAATAATAGAAAAATGCACACCAAGAAACTGATTCAGTGCCTGCAGAAGAAATCAGAATTATAACTATTATTGAATTACCAAACTTAGATTGTTAGCACTAAAAACATGGTTATAATTATTAGGAGCTAGTGCGGTAAAGGAATAACAAGGACAAAGACAATAGCAGGATTAATTTTTGTATTTTTTATATATTTAGTACAGGGTCTACAGGGTCTCACTATACAGATCAGTCTCATAGTGATCCTCCTGTTCTCAGCCTCCAAGATATACTGGGATTATAGACACGTACCAACCAATCCAATCTTCATCTCCGTACTCCCTGGGGTGAGAATTGAACCCAGGTCCCTGCACCTGCCTAAGCAGATGCTTTAGTCTGCTGAGCTATCTAGCCAGCCCTTAATTTTTGGATTATCTTCAATTTGATTTTGAGCTAGCACACACAAGAATATAGCTATAGGTCCTTAATCATGCATTCTGCATAGCACTGTGTAAGTAGAATAATACAACAAAAATGTTTTCAAAAAGAAATTTAAGGAAGATCATAATAGGTGCTCCAAATAATTTTTTGAAAAAGTTTAATTATGGCCAGGCATGGTAGTGCACACTTGTAATCCCAGCGCTTGGAAGGCAGAGGCAGGAGGATCAGCGCAAGTTCGAGACCAGCCTGGGCTACAAAAATGACCTCAAGGCCAGCCTGAACTGCATAACAAGACCCTGTTTGAAAAAGAAAAAAAAAGTTTATTTGTGCTAGCATGTAAGTACTGAGAGATTGAAGATCATCCTATTGTACATCATAAGCAGAATATGGATTTCTCCGTTAGATTTCCACTTTAAAAATCACTTTCATGCTTACATTTAGAATGGGAGTGAAGTGAAATTATAGACATTTGGCTGTTGTGAGTTCCTAGAAAGATGGTAAGACTATTTGCAAATCCTGACTTCTTCATCTTTACCAATAAAACACTAAGAAAACAGGAAAGCTTAAAGATGAAACACTTTCATGTTACCTGGCTATCTTTTAGGAGTCCATAAATAATTTCACAAAATGTTTCCTTGAAAGGAAAAGGATAGCGAAGTTATAAATGGTTAAGCACAGCACTGCCAACTTTGCCTTTTAAGTCGTTTTCTTTCTCAGGTCTATTTTTATTTTCAAGTCCTTCTTAATCCATTCTCTTCCTAAAGAAAACTGAGAAGAACACTAGAAAGTTCTTTTGTTTAAGTTCTACTCACATTGCTTCTCTCTCATTCATGTAGAATAGAAGAAACATATTTCAGCACCTTGACGAGCATAGCCAGTTTACCATTCTTATATTTTAAGTCAGATTTAAAACTTTCAGTTAGTTACCCCTGCCCTAAATTCTGTTATTCGGTGTGAAATTCAAAACTTGCAAACAGTGGCGCCTAAGAAATGCAACCTGGCATGAAGATGCGAATTACTAGGAATCTCTGGTCTTTCACCCACCTTTCAAAGGAGATTAACCACTGCTTCATAACTACTTGGTCAAAGCATCCTTTTGTACAAATACCAACTGCTATTTAACAAATTATAAAAAGCAAACGGCTTGTAATACTTTCTATAGCTATTGAAATGCAGTTGTGGGCTGCTGCCTGAGCCTGCCTTTTAGCTAATCAGCAAATATCGCGAATGTAACCTTGTCGATTCTTAACACATAAAAACAACATTCTAAAGAAACTGAAAGTATGTTCTGCCAATCAGTTAGTGCACTGGACCACCCATAACCGTTTTAAAAAAATTCTTTACTGTTTGAATAATATGGGAGGAAATTTCGGGTACGCTCTCTTCTTCCTGTATTTTCCAGCTAGATTAGACTGTTGTCTTCACAATTGCCTCCCAGCTGCTGTGACCTGTGAAAACAACAGACCCTGCTCTGTCGTCTGGAGAAAGCCAGGATTGTTATGAGAACTTTATTGCAGGCACATGAGTGTGTTAAGACTTTAAAACACGCTCAAATGTCATGTGCACACCCAATGACGGGCAAGAATAATTATGAAAAAACAAGAAATCTATGTCTATGAAACCGTGTTGGACAAAATGGGCCATTCATTGTGCTCCCTGGGGAATGCCTGGACTCTGCAGTCAGAAAACAAAAAAGGCACTTTTTTCCTGCCGTAGGCTGAATGCTTAGCTTTGCCATCTGAGCCCTAAAAAAACACAGGCCCCTCTACTGCTGGCGCACCCACGCACACTAAAAAATATTAATGCTTCTCTCTCTGCACTTTTTTTCAGGCATTCCCTCTGTGTAGGCTGTAGCCAAGATAATGTCAACACAAAGACAAAATAGTTTATCTAACACCAATCCCCCACAATTTCCCTCTTGTCTTCAGCTAATCACCCTTCCCCCAACATTAAGAAGAAAAAGAAAACGGAAAAGATAACCTTTACTCCAGGAAAACGTGTCTCTGGCATAGATATGCTTCTCAGTAATATTCCCCCCATTCTCTTACATGTGAGCTACTGTTAATGTTTTTAGCAAGTACTATGTGGGCATGCTCATCTACCTCTAAATCACTGGTTCTTCCCTACGGAGCTTCTGAGAGTCGGATTGCTGGTGAAGTGTGTCAGCTCCTCTTCCAGAATGTTCCTTCTCAAAGTTAACTACCATGTGTTCATCTTATCAGTGTGCATATTAAACAAGCCAGACTCCAAAGTAATTTAGCACAACACATTTTAACATACTCATTTTAGTGAAAGCTCAAGGTTTTTATGTATTACTGCAGCTTCCAACAGTTATTTTATGTTAGCAGACAAGGTAATTTGCTGATTTTTCTAGATAGATACACTGCACTATGACGATCTGCTGTCGACATCACAGTAATTTCCTTGGCTGCTTAACTAGCAGAAAGAAATATCTAATAAACAGATTTCTAAAACAGAAAACTTTTATCCAAGGTCTTCAGTCTTGAACTGCCTTAGTACATTCCAGGAAAAAAGACTAAGAATATATGCTCCACTACAAAGTGAAGAAGTAGCAATTGGAGAGATGGTTAAAGGCCATAAATTCCCATTTCATCTGCCTTTCTGGAGTTCAACACATTGCTCTTGCCCCCCCGCCCCCATCCAGCAACCACTGACGTGAGAAGCTGTCAATAAACTAGGCGCAACATCACAAAGGAGAAAATGCTTTCTCCTTTGGTTCTTTTTCTGTAAAAAGCTACAGAAAATAATATTAACTACTTTGACTGCAGTCAGTATCCTAAAACTCATCAAGTATCTCATCTTTAGCTATGGAGCAAATGATTTGGAAAGGCAACAGCTGGAAAAGTGAGATATAAATGTTTCCTGACAATAAAATGTGCTTATCTTTTATTTAGCTAATTGGTGCTAATGGCCCACCAGTAGCCAAGACCAAAAGAGGGGCAACTGTGGCCACATGTGTACATGTTAATAGAAACCAGGGGATAGTTAGTTAACCAGCTGGCTGTTTTGACTAAACCACTCCCAAAGTAATTGATTTGATAGAATTAAATAGTTGAATTTGAATCTATGTTTAAAAAGAGATTAGAAGGTACTTTAGAGATGATCCACTCAATTCTAGGTCAATTCACTTTTTAACATTAAGTATATTGGAGGTAAGAACACTGTGACAAAGACCACTCATGTTATCCACAGGCAGTGTATGCAGAGGGTCAGAGCCATGAAATAACAATCACTGCTTTTAGGAATGACTTCAAAAAATGTCTTTAGCTGTGCGGGTGAAGGTTATATTTCTCTAGATTGTGAATTACTACTTTTATAGTAACCAATATTCAGGAGGAGGGAAATATGCCAGGCCAACATCTAGCCTCAGAGCTCATCTCAAATATTTTCACACAAGCAGAAATGGCCTTGCACTAGCAAGTAGTGTTTTGCAGAGATGTGAGAGGCTGGCCAACAGAACTCAAGTGAGACTCCCTCAGGAAAGCCACTGTCAAATGGCCAGGAGTAACACTTCTGCATTCTCTTCTCATTGGTGAAGTTGATTCCAGGAAGTCTTTGAGTCAACACTGCCTAAACAAGATTTCCTCCCTCACGGTATGCTAAAAGCTATAAATACAGAAGACACTTTGGAATAATACTGAGCAAGAAGTCTCAAAGTAGTTCTGTGTCTCAGGCTGAAAGATAATGTACTTACAATCTATCCAGCCATCGGGACAGCCATGAATTTGTTTTAACAATTCAACAACATCACCATCCCTCATTCATCCACTTAGCTTAATTTTCCTAGCATCACTTTCACTGCTGAGGTTGTCTCTATTAAGCCATTTTTTTTTGCATCATTAACTTTTAACCAGGCATCGATAGCTTTATTGTTTAAATTGCATATGACTTTATTTAACGTCAGCATTTCTTCTAGCTCCTGACAAGAAGTCACATTTTATAACTAATTAAATTGATCCCTGGGAAGCAAAAGCCACTAAACGGAATTATTCTTACCCAAGTGTCAATATATTAAATCAAAGGGCTAATGAGTTGGGTCACTGCTTCTTTTATTGGGAGGCTATAGCAGAATAGGACTCATATTATCCTCTATTTTCTGCCTTAATCAATTTTATTTTAATCAAAGGCAGCTAGTTAATACTTGGGAATCTTATAGTAAATATCTCTTCTATAACACATAAATGGGGTGTGCAAATTTTCTTTAATGATATATACAATGCATTTTTCTATGCTATTGGGTCTCAAAAACATTGAAGGTGATCTAAAAGGTGTTTTGTGACCAAATGATTTTGAGAAGTTCCAGGTTTCAACTATTGTATTAGGATTATGTGTGTTAATCATGATAAAAACTTTACTTCTTGGAGTTGACAATAGTTACTATTGAAAGTGATCAAGAAATGATTAAATTTGTCCTGATAAACTTTCTTATCACTCTTGCAGGTGCTGAGTACTACTTTGAAAGAGTTCCTTATTTGCAATGGGACATTCATTTTAAAATTCATCACCTAATAATTCATAACCACTTGTTCTTTTCAACAGAACTTAGCTTCTTCTGACAAAATCCTGTAGACCCTATTTTACTGCTGCTTTTTGCTAATCTTCCCAATCTAAAGTATAACTTCATGCTTAATTTTTTGAATCTGTGAATTTTACTTTTTGTTTTAGAGGATTTAATTCCCTAAGTTATTATTAAGCTATTATTTCAGATGTTGTTAATTAGAGAAATAACAACATAAAATCAGGTATGAAATCCCATATATCTTTGAATACATAAAAAATATAGCCTATAAATCATGACTATCATACAACTATGTAAAAAATATGGTAGGTTGAAAAATCCAGTCCTATAAAATTAGATCTGGAATGAATTATGATAGCGAGGACACTACTTCTAAGAAGCAAAATGCCAAGGCAACAATACAAATGTATGTACGAAGTACACACAGACAACCAACTGCAAGTGCTAGAGAACAAATTCATGTAATCCCTTTAATTTGGATATAAGAATTTCCTTTTGTATATCTGGCAATTAGTTAAAATAATACCACTTTAAAGGCAGTGGTAAGACCTACTGGTTGCATTAATATTAATTAGGGCATAATACATTGTGAAAAGTCAGTTTTTGCTCTGATGCTCAACTTTGTTGATTTATCACCAGGATTCAACACATCACAGGGAACACTACAGATGTTTTTGACAAAAACATGTTCTTTCACCCACACAAAGTTTGCCTTTTCAAACACTGAATTAGGGTTATTTTTCTTTGTAGACACAGTGGCTCTTTTTTGAAGTAACCATAAATAGTCACTTTTATTCACTTATAGATGTGTATACTTTGGAGGTCAAGCATGTGCTGTTGTTTCTTACCACAAATATTTTCTTTCATTTTCAATGGTCAGAAGTCACAGGCATTTTGACCCCACCCACAGACAGCTCTGGTCAGTAACTGGGGAGCTCAGAGTTGGACAGAGATCACTAAACTACAGATGCTTATTTCACAAACAAATAAGGTATTCCAACACAGACCAGTGGAATGTGACACTGGACTATCAGTAAGTTACAGAAATAAATGAAAATGGAAATTACTGTTTTCTTGGGAATATATGTGTATTTAATGTCAGATAATATTCTTTCTAATTAATACAGACTACTAATCAAATAATGCATGTGCTAAGATGTCCTGATAAACACTTGATTCTGTCATGCAATAGTGACTAAGTTAATGTTTATTAATTTCCTTCATGTACCTCATAGTTCCTACTTCTAACAGAATGTCCACAGAACTGAAGAGCCTGAGAAAGCAGATATGTGACATTCCAAGCCTGCAAGTTCATTTCCAGCTTATACGCTGCTGACAAGATGCTGAAGAAAATTTAAATATTTTGTAAAGTCAGAAACATGAAATGTCAAATTGAGACACACAAAGCTCAATGTTTTTTATCTTCTGACTTCCACATCAGTTAACCCTAAACCAAGTACCATTCTGTGTGTCACTTCTGAGAACAAAGTATGGCATGGTACCCACAGCTTTGCCAATGTTGCCCAATAATAAACAGAATTACTAAACTGACATAAAATTGTGATTTATTCCTCAGAGAACAAGATTACATTCTCACCTTTATCATAGTGTCTGAATGCTTCTTGAATAGCTTTATTATCTATTTTGATACTTTGATATTCAACTAAAGTCATAGCAAAGAGGCCAACAATGAGCATACATCACATATATTATAAGAGAATGATGCTGATATCTGGATCTCATAAGACTTTATGAACACATGATAAAAATAAAATAAGAAATATAATTTTATCAATTTAAAGGGTAAAATAAGTGGAGGACATATTAGACTATATTCATCATAATAGATTAACAATCCTTTGATTAACTTGCTGTAGTAAGTTATAAGGAATTCCCTTAATCTTTTTTGAAATTCCCCTTGTACATCACATATCCCTATATAATATTCTTTTGGCCAATTAAACAAACTTATTCTATAATGTATACAACCCACAGAAATGAGCTCTTGATATTTCTTTCTGAGTGTTCCCACTGGTCTTTTATATGACTACTCTAAGTGCCTTAAAAAGACCTCTTCTTATCATGTGGCTCTACATTAAATTAAATACAATGGCCTTTTGAGGGTAATTGTTTCTAAAACCACTTAATATTGTCTCAGGAAAAAAAAACTGCATAGGAGCTTTACAAAAAGACAAAAAAGAATTCTAGTGATATGCACACCAAATTTTCCTAGCTCCAGTTTCTGCAGATATCCACACACCAGTGAACAGGCATATGTCTACCTTGATAAATGTGCACCTTGGGCTTGCAATCAGGCTCTTCTTAGGCAACCAGACTTTCAGGGAGTGTTCAAATATTTGTAGTGGAGTAGTTGGGCTGCACATATTTTAGTTCTTCTTCATACATTCCTCATTTACAAGTTGTGAGCTTGGTAATTTTCCTATTTTGAAACTATTGCTCTTTTTCTGTAAGGTGGTCCTTGAATTACCCTCTTTGCTTATACATGGAGTGTGGAGTAAGGCTGATTATAAAAAAAAAAAAAGAGATTTCAGTTTTCTCTTTCAAAAACAGAAAGAACTTTCCTGTGTTCTGTTTCTGTGCTCAAATTTCCAACTTAATGAATAAATTCACAGGTCTCTCAATGAAAATGTCTTTCCTGAGAGATACACTGAGCATACTGGTTAAGAACAAGGGTTCTAGAGAGTACAGTGTCTAAGAGTATTCAGTGCCTGAGGAAAAAAGAAAAAAAATCATGACAAGAAAGTAGAAAGGGATATGACATTAGAAGCAGAATGCATCTAGAACCATATTAATATGCTGAGCTGTGAAAGGCTCAAGTTAACAGCTTCCAACATTGCCAGTTCTACGGATAACCCACGACTATTATGGACTAATGGACTATCTATACAACTACTTTCTCTTAGTTTAATGAGAAGAAAGATTTTTACTAATAGTCTTTAGACAAGCTATCATGTCTGCATCTTGTACTCTGAACAACTTCTATGAAAACAATAGGCAATGTATTAATTACTGTAATTCTCTTACTAACCTGCTGTAAAACTGTCTCATTGCTATTTCTTTCTCATTAAAATTAATTTTAAAAAGTAGGAAGGGAATCATTACGGAAAGACTAGAAGACAGGGTAGAGAGGTAGGAAGATAGGGTAGATGGCCTTAAAGCACTTTATATGCTAGTATGAAAATGCCACAATTAAGCTCATTAATTTGTAAAATTAATATGTATTAACATTTATAATTTTAAAAAGAAGAGCACAGATTCTAGGATCAGATTAGCTCTAAAATCCCAGATCTGCTGCTTCTTAAATATATGAGCTTAGGCCTGGGGAGATGGCTCAGTGGCACAGGCGCCTGCCTGGCAAGCACAAGGTCCAGTGAGCTTGAACAAATTAGTTAATGTTTCAATTTCCCTTTTATAAATGGGGATATTTCCTACCCCATAGGGTAACATAAATGATCAATAAGTTAATGTATCTAGAGTAGTGTCTAACATACATAAGTAAACATTATGTAAGTGTTTGCTGCTATTAACTTGGTTAGACTCCTGGCTAGGCCACTTACTGTTACACTTTTCACAAGGTACTTGACCTCTCAAAAGGAGGATTACTGTATCAATTAAATAATATAACACCCATAATGCATTCTTTACATGCCTAGTCCATAGCAACTGTTAAATAAGCATTGGTTATTATATTAATATACCTCCCTTCTTTTATTAATAAGGAACTAGTTCAGAATAATTCCCTGTCACTTTCCCACTGTATTAAGAACACAGTCTTGATTCTGGCCAAAAAAACCCAAATTAATCTTTCTTATTCCCTAACAAGTGTTCCTCTAGCCATAGCAAAGACCTTTTCATGTCATACACAATGTATTAGTCTCCTGTCTTTGTTTTGAATATTCACTGTCACACATTCCTTCTCCTCCGTGAGCATTCAGTTCTAATTCAGTCCTTAACACAAATCTCGTACGCTTTTGTTCCCCTGAGAAATAGAATGAGGATAGGTCCAAAGACTTCACTTCTAGTCCTGTTCCTGTCAATATAAAACTATGGCTTAGACTGTGGCACTTGGACTGCTGATCATGGTTCTCTCACACAAAATAAATGGATTCAGATAATGATTTCTAAGAACTCTCCCATCTTGTTGTACTGAGGTGTTCACAGTCCTACACGTGCAGTATGTGATCAATAAATATCTCATGAGTGAGTCTTCCAGAGTTAAGATTAAAAGCGCAGCTGAGTAGGTCAGGCCATTGGTCCATGTACCAATGCATCTCCTCAGTCTCTGCCATGCATTTCCATTCCTCTATCATTACAGCCTTTACATGTTTGCCTTTTAAAAGATTCTTCTCTGTTCCTCCTTCCCCTTCTATTTTTATGTAAACTCATTATTATCCATTTGATGGGGCTCAGAAATGTATTTAACTCAGACTCCATTCTCAAGGTACAAGCATGCACACACAACACATAGTAGAGGTAGCTACCTGAGTCACTCGGAATGTCACTTCCTCTCATCCAACACTCCCGCCCTACTCATCTTTGTATTTTTGTTATCTCTCCCCAGACAGCTATCTAACTTTGCCATGTCCCATTTTCCTCTTGCTTTCTCCACTCCATGTTTATGTTTACTGGCCACCTTATTGGGCCTAAAATGTGCTGAACACACTCTTGATTGAAACATTTTGTAATTCTGTTCCTTCTCCCAGGAATAGTCTGCTGCAGCAATACACACTTGTCTCATTAAATTTATTCAAAACCTATCTTTAAAGAGTCCTTTTGGAATTTTTTTATGAATTTGTAATACTCATTACTCTGAACTGAGACTTAATCTTAACCCATTTTCTTCATAGAACTTAGATAATTAATATCATCTATGTATTTATTTATGGTTTCTATCTTCCCAAACTTTGTCAGTTTTGTTCACTATTGAATTGTCAGTACTGAGTCTAGAACATGTCATAATATAGGTTCAATAAGAACTTTTGGAATTAAAGAAATACATCTATTCTCCTATCCTGTTGAACAGAAGTATCAACTCTTATCAATCAAACCAGAAATGTGAGAATTAAACCTATTCTTCATCCCTATATCTACTCAATCACTAATCCTATGGAACTGTTTCTTGCTTACCCTGATCCATAGCCTCAGCTCTACTGACTTTGTTCACACCTGTCATTCCTTCTGTGTTGAGTTTCTTCCATAAGAACTGAAACCTTCTCTTTGATCCTACTTTCAGTCTTCTCAAAACTTTTCCCCACATTGACAAAATGATTTTTCTGAAATTCAAATACCTCATTCCCTTGCTTAAATTCTTAAAATAATTGCTCTTAATTTTTCCTAAAATGCTTTTCAAGATCTGGAGAATGAATAGTTCCAACTTAATTTCATTTTGTCACACCTGCACTTGCGCACTCCACAACAGCCTTGCTGAGAAGCGAATTTCCTTTCACTTTCCCAACATGTAATGCTCTACATATCTGAGAACCTTAGTTCAAACTCATCTCCACCTGGAAGCCTGCATGTTCCTACTCCTTCAAAATTTCAATTCAGCTCAAACACTACTTCTGAAGAAACTTCTCTTGACCTATAGCTGGGATTAAATGCCCTTCTCTGCACTTCAAAGCTAGTCAGTAAATACAACTATCATGACCACGGCATCCAAAGTTTTTGTCATTTACTGCACTATGAGTGCTGAAAGATAAGAAATTCATGTTCTTTTATCCTGGGTAGTAGTCTAGTGCCCAAAGGCTGATAGAAATTTAATAAGTGAAATTTACCCAATTTGAAAAATGTCGAGTTGATCTCTATCTTAAAATCAACACATCTTTTCTTATTGGGTATATTAAATAATCTAGATGCTATCCAAATCCCCATTGGTTTTTCCCCAATTTCTCTACCTTTTCAAAGTTAGTATCTCCAAAATCAACACATTCCTTGATGAGTGTATCCTGTTCATGTACCTTTCATATATAATGGCACCCAAGTGTTGACTTGATATCTTTGATTAAGACTTAGACTTATTAGATATCATGTGTGGTTTGTTTCTGTTTCTATTTTTATTTTATTTTCTATTTTTATTTATTTATACCTTTCATATATAATGGCACCCAAGTGTTGACTTGATATCTTTGATTAAGACTTAGACTTATTAGATATCATGTGTGGTTTGTTTCTGTTTCTATTTTTATTTTGGGGTGCATGTGTGTGTGTGTGTGCGTGTGTGTGTATGTGGTTTTGCTCCTTTGAGATAGGGTCTTGCTGTGTAGCTCAGACTGACCTTGAACTAGTGATTCTCTTATCTCTGCCTCCTGAGTGTTGGTAAGTACAAACATATGCCACTATGTCTGGCTTATACACACTGTATTTTATCTGGTGCCACATATAAAAAAACAGCAGAAAAAAAAAAAACTGAGCATATCGCATCTCCTAAGTGCTATTTGTATCTCAACTACAATTTATGTATAAATAACCCTATCATAAATGGTATATTTCTTATTTTTGTCAAGATAAATACTGATGAAATGTGTGGATATAGGTACATGAATAAAGAGGGCAGAAGAAGAAAGTGTAGATAGAACGTCTACTAGAAGTACTAAGTTTGTCTTGATTACTGTTCTCACTGATATCCTTTTAGGAATGTTAGGAAAAGAAGTTGGTGACTATGATATAAGAATTGATGTAAAGTTACTGTGCTCTATATAAGCTCACTTAGGATCATTAAGACTTCACCCATTAGCTATCAGTAGTTGCCAAAGGACTTCTCTACACATGAGCTTTGCCAACTCTCACAGGAGTCCTATGGAACTAGAGTTAGAGGCACATGCCTGCATGTGAGTCTATATGTTTCATCATCTTTTTATAGAAAAAGCACCTGAAATTTAAATGTTTGGTCTAAGATCCCCTGCCAAGCAGGTGTCAACGTCAAAGTTTGAAACTGTGTTTCTGAATATTTCTCAACAACTTTCCTTAGAGTCTTTTCTCCTTTGTCTTAAATTTTACATTTTCTTACAAATAGTCCACACATGTAATTAGTTAAGATTAAGTAAACGCAATCTAATTTGCAACTGTTAAACAATATTTAAAACTATCCCTTTGATGAGGACCTATGCTTTCAAGTCCACTTAGTTCAACGTCTAGCAACACTGCTGTCCTTCTTCCCTTTTTTTCTTTTCTGTAGTGATGAACTACATAGTAGAACATGATCTTCAGCAGGGGAAGCAGTTCCTTGAATCATGTAGCCACAAGACATTTTATGCTTTTCATTTAAAAATGTGCAAACTATAAAATAAACATATCATTTATAAGGGAAAGATCAGACACATATTCCCACAGAAGCTCATTTTATGCTTACATTATATCTAACAATGACATTACAGATATATATGGATATAGATACAGATACATATATATATACATATATATATATGTATATATATATATATATATGTATATATATATATATGGATACCTTTAAGGAAATATTTTTATTCAAGAAGTCTTCTTTTTAATGCAACTGATGTTAGTCCAGATTGTGTAATAGTATTAATTCATTATCCAAATTATTAATGTTTTCTATCCATGACTACCTTCTTCTGTTGTATCTCCTACTCTATTTTACACAAAAGTCATTTCTAGTATGAGTATCATGAAGTTCAGCTCATTAAAGATGCAAGGTTTTAAGTTAAATGTTAGCATTTCCCATTTGTCTTATCTTTTCTACCTATACTATTTTCAAACAACTCTTAAAAACAGTTATAAGAAGGAATTAGTGTTATTTTGCTTCTTCTTTTTAATTTCCTATTTAGCCTTTTAGCACCAAAAGTTAATTTGATAGAGAAATATTAGGCAAAATGAACTTGTGAATTGATTTAAATAGGTAACAAACTTCATGCAGAATTCTGAGTAATATAAGAGCTAAAACTACATACTCATAGATTTTAGTAACCTAATAACTATACACACATCTTTGGAATCTTTTAAATTTTTAACCGAGTGGAATTTGGGGTTAAATTAAAAATGTAATAAAGTTTATAATATATACATTCACTGTTAAAATAGTCTCCTTTCTAGACTTTTATTAGCTTATAGAACAATCAGACTTTTGATAAGTCTGTTTCTACCTATAAAAAACTAGTTAATGCAACAGAACATTGGGATAGGTGAAACTTCATTACCAAATGTGCGTAAAGTGGCAGGATTTGAGCGCAGGAACTTAAACATGAAGCAAAACCTCTGAAGCCTACTTTTTATAACATTTCTGCAGTGTACCAAGTCACAGGAGGAGGCTGGAGACCTCACAGAAGGTCTAACATATCAAGGACTAAATGGTACTGGCCAGGCCCATATGCTAAAAGTGCCTTGGCATAATACTGATGTATATTTGTACTGGCTGTCATAAGGTGGGTTTCTAAAAACAGAGAGTAAAATGAAGCTTAGCAAGGAAGATGTTTACTAGAGAATAACACTTCTAAATAGAAGGCAGAAAGAAGATTGGGCAGAGAGAGAAATTAGTCTCTAGCATTAGCTTAACAAAACTTTATTCAACTCAACAGAAAGTTCTCAATTGAGAGTCCAGTTTCAGTTCTTAAGGCCCAATCTTTGCATCCATGTCCAGCATTCAAATGTGATAGTCCTGGGAAGGATGTAGTCTGAGCTAAGGAGTTCTCCTCAGCTGAGGCAAGCTGGACTCTGTTCAGTGAGGGCCCAGGCCTGCCATAATGACCTCTCAAAGATATCGCATTGTGATACTGTACTAAATGTGCTAAATTTAACAATGACAGAGGCTACTGTGGTTATTTTTGGCATAAAAATAAGTATAATAACACTTTTTTAGAGTAAAGTAGTCTACAAATCTATGGAGAACACAAATTTATGGACTGGAGATAAAAATTAATTGTAGACTGCTTCATTTTCTTAGGCTAAGATTCTGTTCAGACTTCTAAATTTTCCTTCTTTCCTGAAGTCTGCAAGAGTAGCAGGGTGTGCCCAGGAGGCTAATTATTCCTTTCTGTGAATTATTTTAAAATACTTTTAAATTAGTACAGAACTTTTTGGAGCTGAACTCTGTTTTTAACATTCTTCAATTAAATTCAAATTCTTCCCAAAACTATAAGGAAGTTTTCAACTCTTGGTCAAGAACTAACAGTATTGGTTAATTAATATGTCATACCTTTGTTTTAAGAATCAATGATTCAAAGGTTTGATTGTTTTTCTCTGCAATATTTTTGTTCTTTACCATAATTAGTTGTGGGCTAGTAAGCTTGCTCAAAAAAAAAAAAAAAAAAAAAAAAGATTTGGAGCATTTGCCAGTTTCTAAGTTGCACACTAGAGTTGATTTCAACTAACCAGTATCCTGTCAATGGACAAGAAGCTAAGAAAAGAGAGACAGAAATAGTGACTTTCTTAATTAAGGCAGTGGAAACTGGCTCCAGCACTCCACAGTTGTATCTACTCCTTTCTTTTCTCCTGGGCCTCTTCTTTATTAAGACTAAATCTCCTATAACTTGACAATGCTTCTGTTATCTTAAACATAGATATTATGAAAGGCTTAGGTAGAAAAATTAATTTAGAAGCTACTAGGCTCTAAATGGTAGGTATTCACTGAAATAAAATAAAGCTTACTTTTATTTTACATGCAGTAGTTTCCATGCAACTTTATGATTAAAAATTTAGTATATCACTCTGGAAGTAAAAGAAAAAAGAGAAGCAATGATAGTTAAATTACAAAATTAAAAAATCAATTTGGGCATGGTAAGACACTCTTGTCCATCATCCTCCCAGAGTGCAAATTCCAGGCCAGCATGTAACTTAGCAACTTATCATGACCCTGTATTAAATAGAAAAAGAAAAAGAAAAAGAGGAAGGGGGAATGAGAGAAAGGAAGAGGAAGAAAAGAGGAAGAGGAAGAAGAGGAGTCGGAAAAAGAACAGGGAAAGGAAAGCCCTGAGAAGTAGCTCAGTATGAAGGGCTTATGTTCAGTCCTAAGAGCCAAACTTTTTAAATTTTTTAAGAAGGACCAGCAGTACAGCTCAGTGGACTAAGTGCTTGCTTAGGTAAGCGCATGATCCCTGGTACCACATGCTGACCTGGCAGGCCCTTGGGCACACTGAGTCAGTGATGAAGTCTGGGCATGATGGTGCAGGCCTATAATCCCAGCACTAGGGAGACAGAAATCAGGAAGATCACTAGGGTTCTGAGCTACATAGTGAGACCCTGCACACACATGTGCACACACACACACACACACACACACACACACTTAAATTTTTTTAAAAAGAGACACAGCCCATGTACAATAGAGGGAAAAGATAAAAGAGGAGAAAAGGAGGGAAACAAGAGTTAGGAAAAGACAAAGAGAAGATAAAAGAAAAGGAAGCAAAAGAAAGAAAACAGATAAGAGAAAGGAAGACCATGAAGAAGCATGGAAAGACAGTGAGAAGGAAAGAAGAATGAGAATGAAAACTGAGGGGAAAGAAAGCAGAAACAAGCAACAAAAAGATACCAGAGAGAGACATTCCAGGTTGTAAAACAAGTACCATTTAATGAACTTTACGTATCTATTATTACATTTGTGTATGTAATATGCTGCATGTGCACCCTGAGGGATTTGTGAAATATACTTCTTCTTGTACATTGTTCTAAAAAATCTGAAACTGAGTGATCTAGGTTTGGTTCCTCCCAAGCAAAACAATTGAAGATATTATATATTTGTTTACATATTTTATAAATGAAATAATTCAATCAAAAGACAAACAAATGACAGGAAAAATGTTGAAAAGATCACAACTATTCGTTTGAATCTTATAATCGTACACCTTCATAAGATTTTGTACTTATTCATTAAAGAACTCTCTAAGCAAGACTTCTCAGCCATTATTATAAGAAAAGCAAAATCAGGAGGACAAAAAGAAATCAGAGAGAAAAAATGAGAGGTGTAAAGAAGGAAAGAAAACAAAAATAGAGAAGAAAAATCATACTTTCTAGATCAAATCTAAAGATGAAAAGTCTCTCAAAGTGAAAAGCAAATCTTACCAAGAAATCTTCCTTTTAATTTTATGGAAAAAGATAAATCAATTTCACAACAGAAAAATAAGAGAATAATAAGAGTTAATGCACTGCATATTGTCATCTTCAAGATAGTCAAAGTACAAGATGAAGACAAAAAAAAAATTCTCCAGTCAACATTAATGCAAAACTTCTTTCTCCATGGACTGAAACACCAGTAGTATAGCTAACTTGCACTTTCTATCTTTTCCTTTCCTCTTTCTCCAATGTTAATTCCTTTTAAATGAATTTTCCCATTCACAACATCTATTGTACATTTTAGACCTTACTTACTCTTTGAATTTCTCACACCAGGGAGATAATATGATGTTTACACATGTGAATCTGATTTGTTTTACATATGACTATGGTCTCAAGTTGTATTCATTTACCAATAAAAATCTCAAGTTAATCCTTCATCTATGACTATGTAGTGCTACAGTGCATGAAAATTATCTCATCTTTTTTCCATTTCTTGGTTGATGGGCATTTGAGCTGTTTCCAAAATTTAGCTCTATTACAAACTGTACTGCTATAAATATCAGAGTACATATATCACTATGGTATGATGTGTTAAATCCTCCTGGAAAGATATCCTGAAGGAGAAGAGTTGGATCAAGTAGGACCCCTAATCATAGTTTTCTGAAGAATCTCCATACTGATATCCAAAGTGTTTGCACCAGTCTTCATCCCTACCAACATCAGAGAAGGGTTCCTTCTTTACTACAGCTTCTCCAGCATGATATTGATGTCTTGAAGATAGCCATTCTGTCTGGAGTAGAATGGAATCTCAGGGTTGTTTTAATTTGCATCTCTCAAATAATCAATGACATTTAGCATTTTTTATAAATTTGTGATTTGTATTTCTTCATCTGAGAAGTTTGTATTTATTTCAGAAGCCCATTTTTTGGTTAAGCCTCTGAATTTAGAGAGTCTGGGATTTTTAATTCTTCATATGTTCTAGATAGAAGCACTGTGAAGGACAATGAGCTAAAACTTTTTCCTACTCTGGGGGTTGTCTTTTCATTCTGTTGGTGATTTCTTGAGATCCCAAGTGATGATCATTTGCCAATAAATCTTTAGTAATATCTTTTAAGGTACAGGTTAGAGCATTCTCACATGGCCTTGAGACTGTGTGGTTTTGGTTTCTAAGCCTAACCTCAAGAGGCTCATACAGCAAGATAACATCCTGCAGTGCCGTATGTGGCTCCTCTGTACTGCAGTTTGTCATGCAGCATTCTGTCCTTTGAAAAGTGGAAGCACTGACAAGTATATCTGTTACTCAGCCACTGGCCCAGGTTTTGGGCTAAGAACATTCATTTCTGAAATTGGTCACCAAAGAGTTGAGACTCTGGAAACTCTCAAGTAACACATTGGCTACGTCTCGCTGACAAGCACTGTATAACACTATGCTCAACTCAGAGCCAGTGAAAAGTGTGTGAAGGAAGCTCTTGCTTGTTTGTAACTTTTTACTTTAATTCATAGTCACTAGTGAACAGTTAGCATTTAGCCACACAGTTTATAATGAGTATTTCTTTACTCACTGCCAAGCTGCTCTTCCACTGTCATGACTTTTTTAATGGATGGACATTTCCTTCCCCCTGGCTCCTATGAAAGTTCTCAGAGAAAAAATAGTGTATTTCCTACTTCCTAGGTTTCCATGTACACCTAGCTTTCATTTTTTTTACATAGAGCAGACGTTCAGCAAAGCTTGTGAAATGAACTGCTTCTTCATTTCTTTATAGTAATAACTACAGTTTTTCCTATAGCTGGTTACTAAAACAACAAGTGTTTTGAAAACCTACATTTAGCAGAATGATTTTTGCTGTATTTTCTTGGGAATGTAATTAAGTTCTACTCTTCTACCTGATGTGATAACTTACAAACAACAAATAACCATCATCCTATTTAAGGGACATACACTTGGTATTTCTAAAGCTAACCTATTTAATCAATGATTAGTTAAGAATGGTAACTAAGGTATCTTTTTTTTTTAACACTTTATTTTTTTATTTTATTTATTATTTTTTTTCTTGTTTCAGAACTGTTGCTTGTTTATTCATTCATTTTTATGGCCGGCTCAGCCCACCCCGAGGGCAGGGCTGGCGCAGCATGTGGTGCCGGGGATCGAACTGCAGTCCCTGAAGCCGCCCAAGCTTCCCCAAGCAGGCGCTTTAGACCACTGAACCATCCTGCCGGGCCCCTAAGGCATCTTACTGAACAAATCAACAGCATTCTATTCAATGTGATTATTGCCCAAAGTCTCTTACTGAATCACGAATTCCCCAAAGGCACAAACATTAGCTTTTCCACCTTAGTATGCATAGATAAGTGTTATCATATTTAATAAATGTTTATGGAGGGCTGGGGAGATGGCTCAGTGACATAAACCTGGCAAGCAAAAGGTCCTGAGTTCAATCCCCTGAACCACACACACACACACACACACACACACACACACACACAAGTTTATGGAATTGAAGTGAACCTCCCACTCTCAAAATTTCCAGTTTTAATAAAACATAATCAATAATTATAGCAATTCTAATGCTTAAAAAAGAGATATCAAACTCTGTGTATAGGAAGTGTCCCTCAGGAACAATGGTATCACTGACTTAAAAGCTACAGTGATGTTCAATGCCTCTCAAGAATCCTGAAAAACTAAATACATACTCTTTAAGGACATAATATTTGTACAGAGTTTATGAAAGTCTCTAGAATATAAGTATTCAAAATTTACTGAATATTTAAGCACTTTTTAGAAATGCAAACACATTAATTTCAAGTTTGAAATGAAGGCTATTGACACTTTGTAGCATAAATACATTCAGAGTTCTATTTTTTCCTAATAACCATTTCATTTAATGCCAGCATCAATTAAAATTGGCCATCAAGATGGTTTTTGTACTGAGGATTTAACCTGGGGCCTTCACACTCAACTATATCACTGGTACTTTTTATATTTTTTTAAAGTTTTCTGAGACAGGGTCTTGCTAAGTTACTATTGCTCTGGCTAGGCTCAAATTTGTGATTCTTGGAATTACAGGTATGTGGCATCATGCCTCAACCCTGAAATGAGTTTTTAATTAAACAATTATGGGCTGTTCACTTCATCCAAATTACCCATTTAAATCAAGTAAAAGTTAAAAAGTACAAGTTCATCATCAAATATATCCACAAATTAGAGAGACTTTACTTCCATCAGGTCAGTGCCTAGGGTACTCAACATACAAATTCCTAATTTTCCATCATTCTATTAATTCATAGAGCTTTAAGTTAAATATTTGGCATAATTTGCTTCATATCTGAACTTTTGTAATAGGTGCTTCAACAAACAATGACCATTAAAAATAATTCTGAATCTCCTTTGTCCATTAAAATAGCTTAATATTTCAATTATTCAATTTAAAATATTCATGGAGCATTAGACACATGTAAGAAAGGTACCAAGGTAGGCAGTTGGAACTATAAAAATTTAACATTATCTCTGTTTTTAGGGCAGCTATGATCTTGTAGAAGGGACAAAACATGCACAAAGCTCTTTAAGAAAAAAAGAAAGTGAATGTGGTATGCTACAAAAAAGTCACAAGGGTTTGTGGAAGCTCAGAAAAGAAAGATAATTTTAGGGCATGGGACACAGATATTGGTAATCAGTAAATTTTTCATGGCCTAGGTCTTAATGTGATCTTAGGCTTTTAAAAGATAAATATAAATAGAAGGATGGCCTTCCAAGAAGTATAATGATGTGACAACTGACCTGGAGATGGAAAAGCACATATCATGCTCAGATTACATATAGACTAGTTTATTAGCTACGAGCCATGTTATGGAGAGCCATAAAACTCAAGCTAAAATTTCCAGACTGAGAAAATCATCCATATATTGACACACCCAAATGTCTACTCCTAGTCCTTATGTCTCTTGAATTCCACACTCTTAGGTCTCACTGCCTAGTCAACATCTCCTCCTGTATCCCTTAAGTATTGCGACTTATCACTTCAAGATTAAGCTCTTGAACTGTTCATCCTCAGATCACTCACTCTGTGTTGATTGATGTCTGTTCTCTTACAGTTTTCCGAGTGAATGGCAGAATCCCAACGAAATGACAACTCTATTTCCTTTTAGTCGCTTAGGTCCAAATCCTTGAACTCAGACCATGGACTTCTCTCTTTCCTATTCATTCCAAATCTCTTTGACTTTACTCTCACAATTTATTTAGAATCTGACCACTTTAACTATCCCACTGCAGTAAGAAGCTGATGTTTTTTGCTTTGTTAACTTCTTGTGTTCTCTCTGCTTTCACCCTTGGCTCCTTCAGTGTATAAGTGACACAGGCACCAGAACAAGTCTCTAAAACCCAAAACAAATCCCATTTTATTCTTTTCAGTGGCCTGATACAGCACTTAAAGACAGGTATAAAAGACTTTCTGTACTATTTCCTACTCTTCTGCCTTTTGTTATCCTTGCCTGCCAGCTATACAGGCACCTTAAATTTCTTTAAATAGAATGGGCTTGATCCCTCGACCTTATGAGAATTTGTATTTGCTCTTTCCTTTTTCTGTCTGGCAGTCTCGCTCCACTTATCCACATACTTTGCTTCCTCAATTTCTTAGGGTTTATACTGAAATGTTTCTTTTTCTGTGAAGTACTTACTCAAACACCCTGTTTATCATTGTAATCTCTTTTTCCTGCCCATTTACCCTTCTTTGTCTTTTCTACATAGCAGTTCTCCTAGCAGGCTGTAACACTGTTTATACCTATATTATCTGTGTGCCCCCCACTGTAATGTAAACTTAGTAGCAGAGAGTTTTGGTAGGCTGCCATACCCTCAAAGACTAGAAGAGTCTTTGGCAACACAAGTGCTTAATGAGAATTTGTTAGAGCAAAATCATAATTAATAGAACTCCCTTGGAAACGTCTAAGCAGAAGAGAAACACAATGAGAAGTCTGATTTAGGAAAAATACCCTGGGATGAATATGTACAATGAAGTGTAAAGCAATAGCCTAGAAGTGAAAAAAAATAACTTAAGACTTGACTTCTGCATTTCTGTCACAAAGTGATGATGATATGAATCATATTAATGACAGTAGTATTAAAAAAAGAAAGGAAAATTTTGAGACTTTCCAAGTAAACAGGACTAGAATTGGCAATCTAAGATGAAGGGATCAAATCTGACTGAGACTGAAGATGCCATTTACAAAAGCAGGAAATATGAAATAGAGGGAGGGGTATAAAGAAATGATATGGATGGGTAATTTTGAGGAACATTCTAAGCAATAAAGGGAAGGCAAGCCCCCAACACTAATTCATGTCAGATGTAAAGATCCTAGAATTTTTTTTTTACTCTCATTTCTGAAGTCCTATTAGTTTTTATAATCATATCTCCTTACCTGCAATAAAGATGGCTTGATTTGGCATCTGTTATTTCTACTAAACCGTGTTTTAGTAAGAAAACCACAGTACTTCTGGGGTAGAATGCAGGGGAGTTAAACAAAAGCACTTGGGAAGAAATGGCTTTTACCTTTTTCCTCTGCAAGTTACACAGCCACCATTTCACACTCTAAGTTACTGGCCCTTTTCCCTCAGAGTTAGGGCACCACAGCTGTATGCTGGGCTCAGTTGCTCTCAAGAGTTATCTACACAGTAGAAGAGCAAGCCATGGGGTGAAAACTATGTTTACACAAGTATGACTGATAATACCAAAAACTCCAGTTCATTTATGATGACCACCTTGATAATCGGATGTAATAATATAAATTACCTGTCATCTGTCCATCATTACAGCTGACCCACCTTTGTCATCATGTCACACAATGGCTTATGTACAGTAGAATGTTTCTCCCATAAGGTAAAAATGTCATATGTCTGGCCTTGGGCCCAAGAGCTCATATTAGAATATTTCCTAATTCTTACATATTTAAAATGTAAGCTAAGCATGGTGGCACCTTCCTGTAATCCCAGCATTAGGGAAGCTGAGGCAGGAGAATTGCTGCGCATTCAAGGCCAGCCTGGGCTACAAAGTAAATTCAAGGCCAGCCTGAGCTGCATAGTATAATCCTGTCAAAAAAAAAAAAAAGACATTTAAAGTGTAGATGTAAATGTTTGGGGCAATTTTTAAATTTAAATGTATTTATTGAGGATGGTAGGAAATAAACTTATGTATTTCACTTGATAAATACATTCTTTTACTCTTATAACACAAAAGTTCAGATTTGGAAGGTATCTTCGTTCATAGACAATTCTTTGCAAACAGTTCAAATAATTGGTGCGTTTTGCTTTAAAACATCCAAATGAGGAGCTAGAAGATGATTATTCTTATTTATCTTTAAAATGTTGGGGCCCGGCGGGATGGCTCAGTGGTCTAAAGAGCCTGCTTGAGAAAGCTTGGGCGGCTGCAGGGACCGCGGTTCCATCCCCAGCACCACATGCTGTGCCAGCCCTGCCCTTAGGGCCGGCTGAGCCAGCCATAAAAATGAGTGAATAAACAAACAAAGGTCCTGAAACAAGAACAAAATAAAATAAATTAAAAAAAAATAATAAAACAAAATGTAATATGACATAATAGTTGTCATGTAAACATTTAAATGATGATTTGCAGATCACTATTTGCTAAAGATGTCAAGCTTGAAAGGGAAAGTGCAGAAATTTAGAACAGTAATCAAAATTAAGACAAAGGGCTAATGAGGATTATAACAAGTCAAAATGAAAAACGATCTAGTTAACAAAGCCTTAAAAACTGAAAACTGAAATATACTTGTAACCTCATACAACTCTCTTTTAACAATAAGAATTTTCCCAGAAATTGAGAGAAGCTAAAAGAAAATCATAACTTGAAACTCCCAGAGAAATGTTGAGAGAAAGATCTCCACATTTTAAACAAGTCCTGTCAAAAGAACTGGTTCACAGTGTTGCCAAGGATGCTGCTTAGAAAAGAGTTTAAATTACTTCCACTTGAGACAGAAAAGATTCAGAGTCTATTAGCCTCCCCCACCCTGCTCCCCTAGTGAATTAATATTCCATGATATTCACCACCACTGCTGAGGGGGCACCTCTTCTCAAGGAACAGAGAGCAGCAAATGGCTATTACACGGAGAACAAAAATGTGCCCTTGTAATTTTAATGTCTGTTTGTGTGAAAGAAAAATATGGCAGATCTATATTAATAAATCTTGAGTAGGGAAAAAATAAAACAGTAGGTAGGTCATGGAGAGTAATTAGTCCTTTAGCATGCTCTGTCTTCAAACATGCTTCCTCCAGGAAAAAGAAAAAAAATACATTATATATATATATATATATATATATATATATATATATATATATATGGGTTAAGATAATTATACTGATTTCTCTTAGTTCGTTGAAAAGAAAGGTTTGTACTAATATTGTTTGGACAATTAAATGCTGATATCTTGTACTCTGAGAAACTAATTTAAAGATAACAATACACAATGTATTAACCATTGTGACCCAGCTGTTATCTTGTTTTGAATTTCTCTCTTCTCTCTCTCTCTCTCTCTCTCTCTCTCTCTCTCTCTCTCTCTCTCTCTCTCTCTCTCTCTCTCTCAAATAATGCATCTTCCTGCACTCCCTTTTTTAAATAGCTTCAGTCCTGGCTGCCTTTGTTGGGCTTGGAAATCATTCACATATGAGAGAAATTAAGCCCTTGTTTAACAGAGACACATGCCTGTCAAGACCAGAGGAACAAAGCCTAGTCCCTGGGGCCTGCTCAGCTCCCAGAGGCTGCCACTCATCCTGTTAGCAATGCTTACCCTGGGCAGAATGCATATGAAACTATAAATCAGTTCGTCTGCTTTGCTTGACACATAGCACTATGAATGTTGTTCAGAGTGTTTTCTCTTTCTTTTACAACTTAAAACTAGTTAGTTTTAAAAAATTAAAACGCTGTCCTTTTTCCTTTCAGAATGTGGTTAAGACTTCTTTAGTCAAAAAGATAGAAAGGAGACTGTCTTCATACATTACCCCTGCACATGAAAGGCCATTTACCCTTAGATTTCTTCCCAGATATCTTTCCCATGTTTTATACTTAATGACAAGAAGACTCATTTTGTGGATTGCGAGAATATCTACCAGCTACTTTTAAACCTACCTTTTGTGGTCAACAGATTCAATACATTTGTCCCTTTGGCGCACCAGGCAATATGTTCTCTCAGGGTAGAGACTCCAGTGACAACCAGATCTTTTCATTTGAGAAGTGAAATGACCTCCTTGTAAACCCAACCAAACACCTTCCTTACATACTCATCTCCAAACAAAATGAAACGCTCTCTTGAGAAAGGATCACTTTACCATTTATGGAAATCTCAAGTGTTGTCCCCTCCCCTATACCTGATCTACCTCTTACCTTGGGAAAAACGTGGAGCAATGTTATGCTGAGAGATTACCACGCAGACTCTAACGGCCTTCCACTGGAGATCTACTCTCACTCATAGTAGAAGAAAAGAAGACTACAAAAGTAATTATTTGTCCATAGCTATTAAAATAAATATCTGCATCATAGTAGAAGAAAAGAAGACTACAAAAGTAATTATTTGTCCATAGCTATTAAAATAAATATCTGCAGGGCCGGCCAAACAGCTCAGCAGTTTCAGGCACTGGGGCCTGTGTTTCAAACCCCAGGCAGATTTTGCCGGCCCCGCCCCCTCGGGTGCTGAGATGGCAATTGAGACTAGGTGAGGTGGCGCACACCTGTAATCCTAACTCTAAGGAGGCTATAAATAGGTGGATCACTGAGTCCGATCTAGTGATGAGACCTTGAACTCTAAGAATCTAATTTATTCATTCTGTTATCAATGCTTGCCCTGGGCAGAATGCATATGAAACTTCCCTAGAATATTACTACTACTACTACAACTACTACTACTACTACTACTACTAATAATAATAATAATAATAGTATAAGTAACTGCAAAATATTATTTAGAATTACCTCAGGATGAATATAAGCGTCAAAACCAAAGTATTTTTTTAAGTGAATTAGCAATTTTTACTTAGTATATGTACTTTAGCTTTTCTGTTTTTATGGGTACTGAAGTCTTTCTTTTGGTTAATGTTCTTGTGAAACATGGAATACTACAAAATTGTGTAGAATATTTAAAACTGTCACTGCATCTGTCACAACCTTAAAATAGACAATAGCTTTTCTATTTAGTTATAAGGGTGCTATTTTTCTGGTCACTGTCCTGTTTTATGTATTTTATTTTTTAAGTTGAAGAATTAAGATACTTTATTAATGGTTCTAATATTTTTGCATTCCGTGTTATATTAAACTATTTATATGGACAGAAAAAAAGTAGATCCTGGAGTTAGAAGTAAAATGCTTGTTCCCTGTGCTGCTTGCACAGAAATCTTCCCAAGGACTATTTAGCAATGCTAAACTTTTCAAAGAAGCACTGGGCGTTCTGGGCTAACAGCTCCAGCTCTCAAGATGCCATGAACCTCAAAATAAGAAGCTGGTGGCCCAAGAGCTTCAGCCTACTCAGCAGGGGCAAAGAAAAGTAGGTCTGCATTTGATAAGTAAAACCAGACTCGGCCATTGGTTATATGGTAAAGCCCTGCAGTAAATGGGGACCATAAAGAGGCAAGAAGCAGCAGGTTTTTTTTTTTTTTTTTCACAGCGAGTTTCATTCATACTCAGAAACTGGACAAACAACTGGCATGTTTTATGGGAACACAGATGAATGCACATGGACCTCAGCCCACAGGGGAAAATGAAAGAGAAGGACATCTCAGACTCCTTCCCCTTCATATTTATGTATCACTCCCAAATGATTTATCATTTTTCAAATAACAAATTATTTTCATTTTTAAATCATATATCAGATCCTGCAGGCCTTAACAAGGCAGATGTCAGAATGTGGTAGTACAAAAAAAATTAACTAAATAACTCTGTGAAAAAATAAAACAGTTTACTTATAAAAATGACATGAAGGTGAACGGCCTAATAAGAACATGGATTTGCTTAAATAAAACATTACATAGTTGTTTTAGATTCATCCCTAAAGCCCTGAAAGATATTAGAATTTTACTGAGTAATTACCCTATTTACTTCAAACAAAATGGGAAGAAATTTGAAAACCATATTAAGTTCTACCACACATCAGAAATGAAATTTTCCCATTTTTTATCTTATAGTCCAATAAATAAATTGTAGTTGGAAAACTTATTAGGAGTAGAAGATGAAACTTAACTAGTTGCAGTGAGGAAATGGTCAACAGATTATCCACACCAATGTCATTCTTGAAGCAGCAAACCTACATCTAGGAAGCATGACCAAGAAGCCTCCCCTTTGTGGCTTAATTGTTCTCAGGCAACCAAGCCATGCTCGACACTACTCCCACAGTCAGAGTGTTACAGCCATTTAACACATCTCTTCTCAAATGAAAGTGCAACACACAGTGAAAACAAGAGAGAGAAGGAAAGAGTGTTATATGCTGTATGTGCCACTGACATAATACTTCATTAGGGTATGCTGTAATTTCCTGCAATTAATACTTAGAAAAGCTACATGGATTTTTCCAAAATTGTAATATTTTACTTACAACTCTAATATTAACTTTGTGTCACCCTTTCCATTATATAGCCCTAAAACTAAAAGGTTATTTTTAGCTGCAGAAAACTGTTTTCTACATCCCAAGAGCAAGCATTTAGATGCTGTTTTCATAAATGTATTTTCTAAAATTTCACCATAGCCATCATCCTATGTGGCGAGTATTACAAACACCACAGTACTTCACAAAGGAAACACAAAGTGAACCTTGTGAGTTCAAACCCTTTGATGGCTTAAAACGAAAACGGTGTTCCTATATGGACATAGCTCATCCTGTACCAAATTTGACCTTTTCTTTGAGGCTTTACCAAGAATACTTACTTTACCCGGGCATTGGGTATGATCCCAGAACAAATATATAGCTGGAAATATAACTCAGGGCAAAGGCTCTGAATTCAATTCCCAAGACAAAAATAAAATAAAAACTCACAGCTGTCTTCTTTCTAAAGGCCTGGACCAATTCCTATCATCCAGAATCAGGGGTCAATTCTCCAATAATCTTTAGAATCCTTAAATACATGACCTGAAACTCACTTGCTGGAGGACATGCACTCAGTACTAGAACAAAGATTAGATGTAGCCATCCCAAGTCCAAATCCGGGCTTCTTTCTCTGATGGCTCTAATTTCTCACTGCTACAATGGCATTTTGTCCTCACATTGGGGCCACACACCTCCCACAAAGGAGAGAAGAACATAATCCTGTTGCGAGCAGATGAGTAGTCTTTTCCATACATCCTCCTTCTCCTGGATTTGAAATCATGGCCACTCTACACTAAGGAGAACATGCAAGTCTATGGAATTAATTCATTTGGTTGGGAGAATGACTAAGAGTAGAAACAGATATAGACACCAGCAAAATAGATTGAGAGCACCGGAAAGATCTATACTTGCATATTTTTCCAGCTACCTTGAGACTTTTTTTTTTTAAATTACAAACTCAATTTAAACAGAAAGAAATCAAGTGTGAAAGTCAAATCCTAAGATTTAGTGATTATACTCAATTCAAGGGTGATCACCGGGACAGATGCCTATTTCTTCCACAAAGTGGAATGATAATGTTATTTATGAAAGCACTACATTTTCTTCTAGACTTTTTCTTCTACTTAAATTTTATTTAAATGTATATGATGTACATTTTAGTATATTTGTACCTAATACATTTTGGTTCTCTTTATTATCCCTCCTCTCCTCTCCCTGCATCCTCCATCTCTTGGCTTCCTTCCCATTTCCAAAATCTTCCTGTTTCCTGTTATCTATCTTTTATTTTACTCTTTAAATATTACTTATACTTTAGGTTTCTAAGTACTGTCTTAATACATTTCCTACATTGCCAGTTCTGCTGATAACCCACTACTATTATGTACTATTAGACTATACATACAGCTATTTTTTCCTAGATCAATGAGAAGAAAGATTTGTACTTGTAATGTTTAGACAAGATACCATGTCTGCATCTTGTGCTCTGAACAACTACGATGAAGACAACAATATGCAATGTATTAGTTATTGTAACTATCCTACTAACCTGTGTGAAACTGCCTCATTGTTATTTCTTTCTAATTTTAATTAATTAAAATTAATTAAAAATAGTCTTCAAAGGTTCAATAAAAATGGAATGCTTGCCGGGCGTGATGGCTTACGCCTGTAATCCCCTCGGGAGGCTGAGGCAGGAGGATCGGTGCAAGTTCAAGACCAGCCTGGGCTACAAAAGTGAGCTCAAGGACAGCCTCAACTGCATAGCGAAACCCTGTCTCAAAAAGACAAAAAAAAAGGAATGCTTACTAGGAAAAAAATAAAATTTATGTTAAAATACTTAAAAAAAAGAAAGAAAAAAGTTAAATACTCCCCATGCACCAACTTGTAAATTTTGTTGTTGATTGCTGATATACAATTAAAATGTATTAAGACTATACTTAGACTTTTTCTTAATGAGTATCTTTTATAGTTAAAATCATACTGCCAGGCTGATGAGATAGCTCAGCAGACTAAGCACCTGCTTAGGCAAGTGTAGAACTGGGAGTTTGATCCCAGGCACCATAAACTGGGCCAGATCCTGCCCAGGCATGCTGAGCCAGCCACTAAGACTAGGCATGTTGTGCAGGCCTGTAATACCAGCAGTGGGGAAGCTGAAAACAGGAGAATCACTATGAGTCTAAACTGTACCAAATACATAAATAAATTTTTAAAATAAAAATACAAGTCATACTGCATGTACATTACTATATTATCCTAAATTAATAAAAATCACTTGTGTCATTGTATCAGTCCATGGCAGTTCATCACATGACTATATGATAAATTTGATGATTTTGTTGTTATTAAAATCAGGGTTCTTTGTACATCTAAAGTTTTTAAAGTCAATTTTTTTCTTACATAAGTGCAGTACATGTTTAAAAGTTTGTTTAGAAAACTAAAACAAAACAAGTTTAATCATAATTCTACTACTTGACACATTTCCCTTAAAATTATATTCATATCCATTTGATATATGCAACATAATTCAAGCCAGGGTCTCTATAGTCAGTAATCAGTGAGATCTTATTGGATCAGTATGAAAGCCAAGATACTAAATACAGAGCTCAGATTATTTTTTCTATTGGACACTATATTCTGAACTCTCTTCCACAAGGGATCCAAAGGGGTTATAGAGTTCTCAGGATATATGTCTACCCTGTATGGAGTCCATGATTGGGTCCTCTCAGAAACCAGTGGCTCTGACAATCAACATTAGAGTTAAAACAGAAAATCTCAACAGAAACTTATCTGTCATGTCTATGCCACCTTGAACAACCCCAGTTTCTAATCATGCATTACAGGTAGTCCAATAATGAGCTAGAATTCCCTCATCAATTATTCCATCATCCATAATGTTTGTGCATATCATTTGTGCCTGTTCGTTTCCTGATCTATCTGATATTCTCAGACCAGCCTCTGGTTAGAAGCTAATAGTTCTACTAGCTCTTTTCTGCTAATACCAAAGGCTTTTCCAAAGAGTATCACATCACCTAATTATCTGTCTACTCTATCTTACCTTCAGAACAAAAAGATGTAAAAACCTGAGCATGTACCAAATATCACAAAAACTAAACAGAATCATGGAAAGAAAAAAGCTTTTTTTCCTTTTCTTAAACCTCTAATACTCAGACCTAAAGAAAAGGATAGCTTCCTGCTCAGGTGTACTTTTTTTTCTCTTCATCTTCTCTCCCAAATGCAAGCCAAGAGGAAGGAGCCCCTTACAGCCACAGGATAGGGTGAGGAGCACTTTGGGATAAATGAATATCTTAATCAACAGCAGGAGGCACTTCTCTCATGGAGGTCCCAGGCTTGTGCAATCTCAGGCTCCATTCAATTAGATGAATTCTCCAGTGCGCTAAATCTCTACAAACAACTTCAGCCACATCCAGCTTGAGAAATATCAGCCTAATTGTTATGTACAATCTTTACTGAATACCAGTGCATAAGAAAATGCGTTTTCATTCAGGAAACTGCATTCCTGACATCACAGCAACTTCTTAAATGAGATAACAGTTATTTGCCACTCAATTAAAACTTCCTAATACAGCTAAAGAATGCATAAAGTGGAGACAGTGGGAGGGGTACTGCAGAACACAGCCAGCTTAGGCTTTTGGAGTTCTTAGTCCACTTTGTCCACCTTGTTAACATGTTTGAGCAACAGCCAAGCCACCCAACTGAGAATCCTTTTCATCTACACTGATTCCAGCTACTGCAGAAAACTCATCTCTGAACATTTTAAACTAAAAGCTCTCCAATCAAATTTATATGCAACAAGGCTGAAAACATGAGGATCACTACGAGTCCAAGCTATATAATGGGATTCTGTGCCAAATACATTTTTAAAAAAGTATATGTAAAAGAAGTCAGGACCTTAACCTGACTGAAGATGGTACTCATTTTTATTCTAACCTGTAAATTCCTTAACTTTCTTTGCAAATATTAGAACTTTAAATTTTCTTAATGGACTATATGCTGGATAAAATTAATTCACTGTGTCACAGGAGACATTACACCGTTTGCATCATTTATTTTCTTTTATTTTGACCAAGTAAAAATACCTGGCTCTAACATTAATAACTTTGAGTGGAAGTTACTACATGTGAATTAAAAATGGTTATGTCAGTACATCCCTCAACATTTAAAAGATATTTCCCTGTGCTATATCAAGTGTCACACAGTATATCAATTTTTATTTCCCATCTCTCAAGTCTGGTATGCATACTGTTTAACTTCTTAAATTCTAAGTATAGACATAATTCAAGAAAGCTAGGCAAATGCTTGACTTACAGGAGATGGTGTACATAAGATTTATATGAAGAACTTTATTTTAAACAAGAAGGACTTTTGCATTTGTACTGAAGCATCCCATAACGTCATCTGTGTTTAAAAAGCTATAAAATATATTGGAAAGGTTCATTTACTATCCTTCTAATTTTACAGGCACTATCGATCTAATAGCAAAGACCATTTTAATGTGAAAGGTGAAAATTTGACCCTGTTTTTCTAGAATAAAATGCCATGCTCCCTTTCATACAATCTCCAGGCAGCTTTGCCTAATTCTCCATCGACCATTTCCAACTTTCTGATAAACCTGACTCTCCACTCACAGACTAACCAGTCTCTCCCCCCTCTCTCTTTCTCTCTCTCTCTCCCACACACACAAACATACACACAAACACACACACACACACACACACACACACATAAAACACAAACATAGATTAGAAGGGTATTAAAGATGATTTCTAAATTGAACCTTCAAAGTAATAGAAATGATCAAGAAATGAACAAAAAACAAACTGTCCATGAAAGTTTGAGTCTATGTTGTGTACTGTCACATGCTAGCATCATCCAGACCACCCGCTCCTTCTACTGACTCCACTTTGCCTCAGAAGAGGCACAGTACTCTTCCACTTTAATTCTAGAAAGAAGAACACACTGGTTTATCTAAATTTTTAGCATCATAGTTTGGAAGAGATCCAAGGACTGGGATGGAGAAATGAGTACAAGAAGATAAAACAAGGGCCAGCAAGACAGCTCAGTGGACTAAGCACTTGCTTAGACAAGCACAGGGACCAGGATTCGATCCCCAGCATGCACCGGCCCTGCCCCCAGGTGCGCTGAGCCGGCCACTGAGACCAGGCATAGTGGCTCACACCTGTAATCCCAGCACAGGGAAGCCTGAAAACAGGAGGACCACTATGAGTCTGAGCTGCCCAGCGAGACCCTCACAAAATACATTTAAAAAAGAAAAGAAAATACAGAATGGAAAGTCAAACAGACAGGATGAAAAAGCTGAAGGATAGTGCATGAAAAGCATTGACATCTACCTTCAGATTTTGGTCTGCTGAGTAAGAACACATGCTATAAGATCACACTCAGAAAACAGGTAACAGCTGATTAATTTCTATACAGTAGCTCATAGGATCTGGTTAGGTCTTTTCTTATTTACAGCTCCCTTCAAACTTAAACAATGTAGCATGATTAATGTGGAGTTTTAATCCATAACAAGAATTTGTAATTTTAGCTGTTACAGCCATTGCTATTCATAAATTATAGTAGCTTTACCTATTCTTTATAATCCAGAAATTTTACTATTAAAATGTTTGAAACAGGCTATAGAACATCTATCATTACTTAAAAAGTTAATTAGATTACATAAAAGAAATAATTAGATTTGCATTTTTATCTTCATTTTAAACTTCCAAAGAAGATCTCAACAGCTTGCCTGTGGGCAATTAAAAACATCACACAGCAGAGAAATAAAGAAAAGAGAGGGGGTCTGTTTTTCCTGGCTAATTTATGGTTGAAGATAGAATTACAAAATACTTTAAGGGCATGCTAAAGCTGGGGGCTAATCCTAGACTTCTAAGCTTTGTTTATAACACTCATTTCATTGCAAAAGAGTATCAGATACATGTAAAGTGCCAATAGAAGTATCGAATTACTTTCAATAGGTTTATTTGGTCCTTTTCTGAGGCTTTTGGAAGGTGATCCACCACCTGATCAATAACAAACACGCACACAAACACATGCGCACACGAGCGCACATGCATATGCACACACACACAGAGAAATCAACTATGAGAGCCCAAATAGGATCACTGCAATTGCCTTTTGCTTATCAATTCTAAACACAACTAGCAAAGGGATATAACCTAAGACAGAGAAACTGCAAGAGACTGGAAGTCAGTTCCCAATTGTCCTTAGTGGATCCATTGTGTGCTCCCACCATCTTGAAAAAACAATAAATGGAAGGTCCAGCTCTTAAAATTAGAGGTCAATTAGATACTTAACGATGAAGCATATCTTCAAATATATATCTGGTATTATTATGCTAGCAAAAAATTAATTAACCAGGTCAGGCAGGCCATGGAGGCTAATGTACAAGGTAATTATTTCTGATCTTCAGACAACTACTTCACATAAAAAGGTAGTCCTTTATTCTGCTGAGTAGATACCTAAAATGCCTATAGTTAATCACACTGAAGGCAACAAAAGGTGAGGTTTATCTCCTTAAAGTATGAGGGTAGATCTCAAGTTACTCTATTTAATTGTTTAAAGACAATCACCTTTTTTGCAAATAATATTAAACATCTTTCCAGTTTCCACACAAAAAGAAAGGAAAACATTTAATAATGTTGTAGCACTTGGCAAACACAAAGACACATGACTTACACCCACAGCACACAGTAATATGTTATAAACAAACTAGAAAACACTATGCATGAAAACTACTAGTTTGTATTCTTAACAGAATGAAGCTTTTTTTGTCTTTTTCTTTTCTTTCTTTCTTTCTTTCTTTCTTTCTTTTTTTTTTTTTTTTTTTACAGGGTCTCACTACTGACTCATAGTGATCATCCTGCTTGTACCTTCCAAGTGCTGGGATTACAGGCATGTGCCACCATGCCCAGACTCCATCGCCAGCTCAGTGCGCTTGAGAGCAGGCCCAGCACGGCAGGCAGGGCCAGGAACCAAACCCTGGGCCCTGCGCTTCCCTAAGCAAGTGCTTAATCTGCTGAGCTATACCACTGGCCCTCAAAATGAGGCTTTAATGAAACAAAAAAAGTAGAGAATCAGCATGTAGTACAGCATTCACAAGAAAGTTTTCAATAAGACATAGAGTACGGCAAGAAACAGCAATGGAATTTAGTTCAGGTATTTTTATACACTGAATTTGCCATCTAGTAAGACATCATGAGAAGAAAGCAATATATATGATAGATTAATCACAAAGAAAACAAAGCGTAGCAATTTCAGCTCTCAAAATTATATAAAAAGGTCTGTGTACAAATTGACAAAATCATTGGCCCCAGGAAAATGTTCATAAAATCCCAACCAACCGGCCCATTATTAAGTATTTCTCAGCCAGTAACACAAGGTAATGATATTGCCTGATAGGCATAACACACAAGAAACTTGAATAGCTCTACATTTGAGGTCTCAGAGACATCTAAATATTTGTATAATACTGTTAATACCTAGAAATCATTCTCATAGAGATATTTAATGATGAAATCTTTTGCAAAGATCATGCTGTAGTTGTAAAATGACATCACTGAATGTATTCTCCTATTACGCTATAGAAACCAAGGAATGTGGCACATTGTGTTCACGAAGAGTACATTCTCCAACTTCAAAATCACAATCCAGTCTAATGAGGTTATATGAATAAATATTTGCATGGATCAAGACATCACAAATTTTTTTTTTTGCTTAAAATATTCTCGCTTACTAGTTGAGTAAAGTACTGTAAATATGATTTGATCTGTTTATAACTATCATGTGGATTAAAAGTTAATTTCACTTATCAGTTAAGTTAAAAATATAATGTATTAAAAGATAGCTTAAGATGCTATGGTGCCATGGGTGGGATTGGGAAGATGAAATTATTGAAACAGCTATCTGTTCTCTCTAACTACCATCAATGCCAAAGATCCATATCGCATGACCTATTGGTTTTGCCTTGGAGAGACTTAATAAAACTGGAATCTCTATACTGGAAATATTAAAAATAACTATTTTGGGGGGTTCCGTATCAGGAGAATTATTTCATATGTAACAAATTAGAGGAATCACTATTTTCTTCAAAGGATTTAAATTCACTAAGCAAACAGCTTCCTAAGAGATTTGCTAAAATTATTACAATATTTTAATAATTATTTAAAATTATAATCCTGATGTTTAAATGGTAAATATTCGCTTATCAAAAATATAATAGCAATTCACAAAACCATTCATCATCCTTTTTACATGGTCTATATCTCTTTTAGGTTTAGTCAAGATTTACCAAGGCAAAATTATGATTAAAATTATATTCAAGCAAGAAAAATATAAATGAAATTGTTTTTGACTACACATGTATGTTTTGAATGACTACAAAATAAAATAAGCATGGCAATTTTTACAGTATGACATTAATCATGATTTTTTCCTAATTATACTGGAAAATTTTGCTTTACAATCTGTGCAAATCATCCAGGTTTTTATCTTTACTCTCTATAAGAGACCTAAATGTGTTTATGTGCAGTTGTTACAAGAGGTTAGACACTCTGCCCTTTCTGTCTGTTGAAGTTTGGAAACTGCAAGTCATAATTGCTAATTTAGAAGTCAGTATTCTATGCTAAAAGAATAATTGTGAATATAAACATCTGATACTCTACTCAGAACCTACAGCACTTGCCATGGCTTATTCCTGCTGATTATGTTAACTGATAGTTTGCAGGAGTCAAGATTACAAGAGGAACTTCCTCAAATTGTCTTTATTTGCATTTAGAAGAAAAGGTAAATTTATTTTGAATCATTTCGTTTCGTTCCTTCTCCTACTTGCTTTTCCAATGGGAGAACATCTCTCTTTTTGTGATTAAAAATATTTGATGCATTTCTTAAACGTTATATGTTGTTTACAATGTACATTTAAATTAGCTCAACATTGATGCTTTTCTTAAATTTGATCATGTCTGTGACTTATCAAAATCTATGTGTGAAAATATAGTAAGCCCATTATTCCTCAGGGAAATAACTAAAATCTTATTATAAAATCCTGCTTTGTAAGTGTCATAGATAACTAAGTTAACTGTAGGGAGTAATTCTTAGGATTTGAAAAGGTCTTCAGATGATTGCATACTGAAAAGACAACTACTAAGGCGATAGGTCACAAAACAGCTACTTAGGACAGAGTGAACTATAAATGTGGGTCTTCTTCCTTCAATTTTTTAAAACAGGAATTTTTATTCTAAACAGTTTTATTTTCTTAAAATAAATAATAGCTCTATAACTTTATACTTTCATACCACTAAGTCCAAGTGCTGATCAGTATAAATTTTAAAAATGTAGATGATAAAAAAATCTACAATAGTTAAAATATAATAAACTTCTATAATAAAGCTTAAAAATTATTCCTTTCTTCTCAAATTGAACATTCAGATGAATATCTTAAAATCACATTCTATAATTTTCTAAAGCAAGACATTATAAATATAAAATAATATATAATAAATACTAGAACTATTTCATAAAAATATTGTAAACTGTTGCCATTCATCTAAATTCTTCAGTCCTATGGAGAAGCATCAAATAAGACAGAGCAACTTTAAACTAAGTGCAATATATTCAAGATAATTAAGATGTGAGATATAGTAAAAACAATAATAACAAACTGATATATAAACATCTGGGGTCTTCTATTGTTGCCTTACAAATAGGAAAAAATGAGAGAACCAAATGATCATGTAATTTAACACCTACCGAGTTCTTAGAGAGGGATTGAGAGAAAAATGTGGGAAACCATAGGCTAAGAATCTTGACCTTAGCAGTAGGAAATTCACTGAAATTTTTAATAAGGCCAGAAAAAGGTAACACCTAGACAGTTATTTAATTAAGAATCCCAGCATGAATTGTAAAAGGTGTAACAGGATGAGAAATTATTCCAAGATTTAACTGTAAAGACTGGCCATCATAAGTGCCCAAAACATTTAACCTCATCTATATTGGGATTCGATTTGGAGATGGAGAAGAAATACAGAATCAAAACAAAAACATTGGCTAAAACTTTCTAGTGAAGTTAGCAGAGGGAAAAGCGAAATTAGGTCCAGGTACTTCTTCAGACACAAAGGTACTTCCTCACACACAAAGTGTTTTACAGTGACTATTGCCTTGAACATTAAGAAAAATTAATAGAATGAACCAAAAAATTAAATTATAGTCTCTGGTATTCTTCAGTGGAGTAGGAGGTTAGAATAAATTATATATATTTCTACTATCATAAGGCATATATAATATAATTAATGTTAAGAAAAGTAATAATTCCAAATATATATTCTGGCCCAACAACATTAAATCACAGTCCTCATAATTTAGACAGTATCTACAATAACCAAGAGAAACATAATTTATGGTGGATTAAGTATAACTCTGGAACAAGTATTCCTGAGGATCAATCAGAAGACACCCCACTTATTCTAGAACTTTCTAGAGCTCACATAGCTATGATCCTATTTGGAAATTGAAACCACTTTCCCTTCTTAAATTGCTATTAAGTGAATGAATCACTAAGTACGTAAAAGAATTATTGAAATCAGACCATCAATTTACGGTCTGATTATGACCAGAGCTCCATAATTATGATCTACAGTTTTGCAGTCACATAAAAAAGGAACTCTGTAAATAAAGTTGTAACTGTTCAGGAACAAGTTTTCCTTTCCAGACTGTAAGCTCCTTGAAGACAGACTACTATTCACTGGTCTTCATATTCCCTTCAGTATCTAGAAGGGATACAGTTAAATATTTGCTAAGGAACAAGTAACCTATTGGCAGCCCTTTTGGCTTAGTGTTAATATGTAAATAAAACTTAGCTCGTCTCCATAATACCATTACATACAAAAACACAAAGTAGGAAGTAGTTGGGGGCAAGAAAAGTAGGATTGTTATGCTCCCCTGCAAGCCAAAATGTCTCAACTTGCTTATATTGAGTAGGTAGCTGAAGGGAAAAAAAATAGGTTTTTATGCTCATATATCATCTTAGAGAAGAATGCTTCAACCACAACCTAGTCAATATTTCCTATATCCTCTTGCACAATTGTGTACAGCATCCTTGAACAACAGCCCTATTACTACTGTTTATAAGGCAGAGCTATATTTGCATCATTTTAGATGCCATTTCCACAGAGGAAGGTATCTAAGTATAACCAGAAGAGGATAATAAAATACACTGACCTGGATCTGTTGCTGCAGGAGATTAATTTTGTGCTGCTGTTGCAGAAGTTGCTGCTGTTGTCTTGCAATCTATTAGAAATAAAGTTTCATTAAGTTAAAATAAAATGCTTACACCTTCACCATCACCTGAGGTATCTCTCCTGATATTACAAGAATGCTTTATTGCACCTCTGTACAAAAGAGTTTCAAGATGTAAAAGATACAGGGGAAAAAAGCTTTGAACTTGGCTGTCTCTCTGCTTTAGCTGCATGTGAAAACTATCCCTGTTGTACTGCATTTGTGAGCAGTTCACCTAAATCTTCGCTGGTCAGTGGGGAAATCAGGGGATATGAAAAATTCCATCTTTATAGGATCAAGATGAGAAAACTCAGGTCATATTTGTCTAAAGAGTTTAATTGGGGCATAAAAAGGAAATCTGGAAGCAAAGACAGGAAAAAGCTTTTTATAACTCAATATGATTTACTTTGGTGAAATCTTTCCTGATGGAAAGATTTTTGTAACTGATACACCTACATATACTGTCAAGAAGCATAAAAAATAATGTGAAGTAAAAACTCTTCAGCTTTTTGTTGTTGCTGAAGAGCAACTGCGCTATAATTTAACATTTGTATGCTTATTCTTTTGAAGGTAATGTGCAAAATCTATACACCCTTGCTTCATCCAATTGTTAAACTGAGATCTTAATGTCTTTTCTATAAAAAGATATAATAGCCATTTAATACAAGCCCTATTGAGGACTGGATCTGTGCGTCATATCCTTAGGTTAATGATGTTCACTACAGAGCATAAGTAGGCACAAGAATGCTTGTTACCTGAGAAACAGAACTGTCATAGTTTGAGGTCCAGGAAAATGCTACTAATTAGAAACATTCATACATATAGAATAGGAGAGAGAAGTGACCAAGGAATACTTGGTCACTTTGGTTTAATGGTGCCTTGTAGGCAGCAGTTTTCCTCCTATCTATTCTTATTCCCAAAAGCTGCAGTTCTAGAAGGTACTTGGTGGAAAACCAAGTGAGTGGAGATTAGTCCCAGGCCTTGGCTGCATTCTTCCTGAGCCTTTCTGATGTTGAGGCCCAGTGCAGGAGCAAATGCCCAAGTCGTCCCATTCAGCATGCAATGAGACCCCAGCAGTCTGCTCCCAAATTGTTGCTTTTAATTTCTAGTAATACCTGGCTCATAGTGGAAGATGTGATAAAGCTGAATCTAAGATGGAATACAGTTTGATAAATGGGATCACTGTTTTTCAAAATAGAAGAGTATTTAATAGGCAAAATGAAGAGTATTTAATCAGGTTGGAATGGCCCACTCTGCTGGTCACCCTCAAATCAGAAATGGACGACTCATTCTGCAGCTCTAGGTATAGACGCAGTACTCTGTGAATATTTATTTCCTCTTAGCAAACTAGTGAAACTGCACTAGGCATCTAATATTGATGGTCCTTCCTAAATGATAAAGTGCTCCATGGAAATGCATCCAAACACCACAGCGCAATTACTATCATCCACTCTAGACGTATGGGTTTGACACAGTGAAGTATGGTACATAAGCACCATGTGGCTCAAATTCTGAATTTTATTTGCCAATCGGTTGAGCTACATGCTCGCTTCATTGAGCATGACAACCTAGTTTTAAGTGTCATTTAATTTTCATTTTGAAATATAATTACAAAGTGTTCACTGTAAGATATCACTCGTCTGCAAATGTGTCAAGATTAATTTGTGCTAGCTTATTCACAAGTGTCAATAGTTAATTACTGTGTCATCTCTGGATGGCTAAATGACATTCTAACTTCTGATTTTTTACAGTGTTCCTTTATGTTATTTTCCATTAGGGGCTAAGTCCGTATTCCTACATGTGGGCAAATATTCAAGCACATAAAATACCAGACGTCACAACTCATTAAAATCAACAGAGCATATATTACTCTATATACTCCTATAAAATACATTTAACTGAAAAGATAATTCCAGTAATAATGTCAGATTCCTAAAAACTGCACATTAATTTGAGTGTGTCTGATCTAAAGCATCAGGGACTACTCCATAGGATCATTGTTGTTAGATTAATGTACTCCATGAGACAAGAAAAACATTTGGGACAATGATTTATTTTTTAAAAGATACACAGTTATAATTTGCTCTTTTATTTTACTTCTTTCTCACTTCCAAGTCAATGAAGTCAAAATCTTTTAGGATCCATGTGCTTTAAATCATATAATGATTTACATAAACTATAAATAATGACCAGAGAGATGATCATCTAAACCAAGGCAGCCCTTGTGAGTAGAAGGGGTGGAATATTAATTACCCTAGAAAACAAATATAAAACTGGGTTATGGGGGAGGGGATCAAGATGAGGCACCTTATCATTAAATCTAGAGAAAATTACTGGTCCTGTAAATTAAAAAAAAAAAAAAAAGTTTTTCTAGAATACAACTCTGTTTTTCTGGATGAGGAAAGGGCCAGAGATGTTATTTCTCTTAAATTACACTGGGATTAGCTCTAATTTCTATGTGAATTAGTACCACTGAATAATTAAATACATCAAACTTTCTAGAACAATCTATTATTTCAGGTATGCCTAGTTATCATGCTGCCCTTCTTTGTCTTCCGTAACCTCCTCAGTTTTCAAGGCTCTATATTTCCAGAAAGTCCTTCTTTATCTTTCTTTCCATATTTTTCCTTACTCTCTCTCTTTCTGCTTTGTCCTACCTTCTCAATAATTTTTTATTTATTTTTTTAAGAACGCTCACAACAAATAAAGCAATCAACGTGATTACTCGCTGAGGTTGGCACAGTCCGCATCTCCCGCTCATCAGCTCCTTTTGCAGGGCTCACCTGTTCTTGCTGTTGGCGAGCAAGGTCCATTTGCTGCCGTTGTTTCTCAATTTGTGAGGCTGCCAGTTTTTTCTGCTCATCGTGCGCTGCCAGGAGCTGCTCCCGTAAACTGATCAGCTGGGTAATCATCGTGGAGAGCTGCCGTTCTTTCTCTGCCAGGCTCTCAGGTGTACCTAAAATGGAAGCAAGAAGACATGGCACAAGTTGGTGGAATGTCTGAAGAAATGAGAGAAAGCGGAGAGAATTGAGGAAGGGACTCCCCCAGGTACTGAAAGATCTAGGGCAATAATGGAAGGCCGTTGTGAGTCCAAGACCACCACAGGGCAGCAGTGAAATGAATGCTATGCTTGTCACCATTCTTGCCAAAAACAGTATTGTCGTCAATAAAATCCTTACACATTCCTCCTTCCAGCTCTGAAAACTAAAAGCAGAGCTGCCCACTCCACTCCCTCTTCATCACACTCTTGCCTTGTCTAACCCAGTTAGGAACCTATGATATTTAGAGATCAGAAACCAACAACATATTAATGTTCCATAACCACCTCTATTCTCCCAACTAAGACAATACCAATAGCTGAGGCACAGTAGGAATGCATATATTAACTATTAAGGACCCTTTGATCATTTCCCTCAATATTTTTCTATTATGCAAAGATCTGTACCTAAAGTTTGAAGTTCAGAAGTCAGGGGTCACAGAATAAACTCAACAAAGACAGTAAAAATTGCCTCAGGTAAGAAAGGATTGAATGTCCCCCCGCCTCCCCCCCCCCCCCCCCCCCCCCCCCCCCCCCCCCCCCCCCCCCCGTGAAGGGAGCAAGCTAAAGTTCTCAAGTTCATCCTAAAAGGCAACAGTGTTGCTTATGGGGCTCTCTTACTTCTTTGCTATTTGTCATTCTTCAAAGGGAAAAATACATTTCGAGGTTGAAAAGGTTATGCATAAGGATATGCTGTTTAATGAATATGATGTTGCTGAACACTTACAGTATGCACTAATGGTGCCGAACAGTCTTTATGGGCAAATTGCACAGCTCTACTAAGTAAAGGGTACAGATTCCTTTTGTGAATCTAAATTAGAGCATTTTACTGCCGCATGAGATAAGAATTTCAATCCACTGTATTTGAGCCATACAGGTTTCATTATGAAGGAATGATCTATGATTTGAAAGCTTTTCAGAAAGATGCCACCAGCTGTCAAAGGGGACAAAGATTGCCAATTTTTGTGTCTGTGGAAGGATAGACTTCCACCTTCTTTAAACCCTCAGTCCTGCTAAGAAAGCACCAAACAATCTTAGAAGATAACAATATTTTAAGTATTAGTGGCCTTATTTTCTCAGTGGCCCCATGGGGAAAAGGTGCCTTCCGAGGATGCTGGCCCAGCACTTGCGAGTGAGTAATCCTACAGAGTAAAACCGATGTCAGCTGAGAAAATACAATATTTAGGACTAGCAAGGGATTCTTAATGTCAGCTCAGGTTTAAAAAAAAAAAACAGCATTCTGTATCCCTTAAAGCCTTGAAAACATCATCGCTGAGCTCTGCGCTGACCTAAAATCAAAATGAAGATACTAAGAAATTAGAAAAGGAAAGCATATTCCACTGATAAAGAAACAAATACTATAGCAAGGCTAATGAGTAGCTATTTTTTCTAGATTATAGAATTGATTTTCAAAAAGCATCAGTATTAATGGCACCAGCAGGAACCCTAGATTGCTAAAAGGAAGAACTTCGTTTCTAGAAATATTTTACTATAGAAATATAACAGCAAGCTCACAAAGGACAATATAAAATCTCTTCAAAAATAAAGAACAGCTGAATTAATCTACATACACAGAAATGAGAACATATAAGACAAGTAGGAAATTTATATGTCTACTGATTTCATCCATTTTTAATAATATAAATATTTCCTGAATGGCAACTATATGTCATGTGCTGTATCATCAAGCAATCATAAATATAAATGTTAATTACAACATTGTGAGAATGTAAAACAAGAGAAGATTTAATGAGGTTTGGAGCATGCAAGTTCATCAGCAGTAACATAAAAAAGGAACATATGTTGAGTAGACATGCATATAAGTTAAGTAGGCAAAGACTTTGAATACAGTTCTTGGCCAAGGAGCTTTCCAAAAGAAGAGAACAGGAGAGGCCAAGGCTGTGTGTGTGTGTGTGTCCACATTATAGGGATGTGTAGATTCCCTGTGTTCTAAAAGTTGAATAAAGGCAATAAAATTTGGAAAAGGAAAATACACTAGGTGAGGCTAGAAAGGTAGGGAAAGTTTGCACTATAGAACAGACTCTATTTAATGATCTTCCCTAAGATCATTATTCTAAGAAAAATTCAAAATCAGTAAAGTTTTTTAAACAAGGGTAAAGATCAGTGAGATAGCTCAGCAGACTAAGCACCTGTTTAGGCAAGCTCAGAGACTGGGATTCGACCCCTGCACCACACACCATGCCAGCCCTGCCCCAGGGTACACTGAGTGGCCACTGTGTCTGGGTGTGGTGGCACAGGCTGGTAAGACCAGCGCTGAGTAGACTGAAAACAATAGGATCAGTACAAGTCTGAGCTGTGTAGTCTGAGACCCTGTGCCATGTGCTAAATACAAAAAAAAAAAAAAAAAAAGATAATTAAAGCAAGGGTAATGGATTTGTTCTGATTGCCATGTGAGGATTACATTGGAAAGTTATAAAATAAATAGAATATCTGCATTTGATTGAATATATTTTGTTTAATATTCAAATCTATATGTAGCTTTCTTGTCCTACCTACCTATATAAAGTGAGTTAAGAAAATTTTGATTGGATAGTGGGGTAGTTTGTATTTTATAATGTTTTATTAATAAAACTTTCCATAGGATATTTTGGCAGAAAGCCATTAAATGAACTAGATCTGGTATTTAGACTTCCCGAAGAAAATTGGATAATTGTTCTTGTCCCATGTCAAAAAAAAGTCTTTTCAATAATCTTCAATTTATTTTTCTTTCTCTTCTGCATAACAAACAGAAGCTAAGGATGATATACTTAAATGATATTTTAGCCTCTTCTGTTCAGGATGAAGCCAAGAGACCCACAAATGCATTGGTACTTCTACTACTTATAGATACATCTATCTAACAGAAATTGAATTTACAGAATAACACAATTTCACTGCATCTTTTTACAAATTATGGCATTCAAACTATTTAATTAAAAACACTGAGTGTCATTTCAATAACTTTTTTTTTCAATGCACTTAGATACATGTATAAGAAGTAAAGGCAGAAAGCAACACTTAATTTTTAGTTGGGCATTCATATGAGGCTGTCGCTATCTTCTTAAATTTGAGGAGTACTCATATATTCTGAATAGATAGGACAGACATAACAAATGAGGTTAGAATGAAGAATGGTAGTCCAATATGTCTAAAACCATGATGTCCTTGGTAATCAAATTAAGGAGAAAAGAATTTACACCATAGAACAGCTTATATTGTGTGTTGTGGGGAGCATTGTTCTGTTTTGTACCCATTATACATGCTCAGATACAATATTTTAAACACCGGCTTTTAGAGGTATAGTGTTGGGCTTCACTATTTTAATTAGCAGCAATTATTTATGCTGTTGTGATACAAATAAATCTAAATCACACTAACCAACCAACCTGAGAACACAAGATATTTAAGTTCTTAAAATACTCTAATTACACATGAAACTTTGCCATAGTAAAGGAACTTGAAAGCAGAAGTTGCCAAAAGATTACATAATCTATGGGACATGATGTACAACCAGTGGAACCAGGGTATGTTAAAAATGCAAAATATTCTAGAGCATTCTCTTGCATTGATAACATCCTAAATAGATGTATCCAACCAGGGCTTGACTCACCCCACCCATTCTTTAGCATTTTCTAGTTAAAACTATTTAAAAGTAAGCTCTTCATTGACTATATAAACTCATCTGCATTTCATATGTGGCACAAGAAAACACATCTTCACTCAAGAAAATGAGGGGGAACAATTAAAACAATTGACAGGTCACAGGTTGGCCACACCAGGCTAAACCACGTTGTGAAGTCTGATGAAATCAACGTGGGAAAAATAGAGATTACATTGTGAGGATCTGCCCAGCCTAACGGAGGTCATCAGTAGCTGCCTAGCATCATCTGGTTCACATCTTTCAGGCAATCATAAAGTGAGTATCTCAAAAGCACTACCAAAATGTTGCCCCTTCTCCCTGCTATACAAAAACAGAGGTTTAGTTTCATAAAGTGCAGAAAAGAAACCAGTGAAAAGCTTCTGCACACAGCTTTTCTACAAGTGTCTGCTTTGATCCAATATCACACATGAGGTATTGAGGTATACCTGACATTCTCCACTATAAACTGTATCTGTTATCCAACTCCAAAGACAACGAAGTTGGTCTTCTTCCTCTTTTTTTTTCTTCTGACTTCTTGTTTTGGTTTTTTTGTTTTGTTTTGTTCCAAGGGGTTGTCTTTATCCCCAAACCACATCTGTCTTGAGTTTCTCTCCGATTAGTCAGGTGGATCAGTGCTCCCCAGGGCCTGCTCCAGCTGAAGTATTTTAATTTGACTAAACACCTGATTTATTTTATCTCTCCGATGAGAAAGGCAGTTTGTCTTAATAGAGCCTGTCAGCCCACAGCCCCATTCACAGCAATTTACAGGCAGCCAGGGACGCTGGAAGAGAAGAGTGCCGTGATTCTGTATTTTATCCTCCTCCAGAAAGCACCTAAAAGCAGCTATTCACTGTTACTGCATGTGGCATTTTAGAACTGAATTAGCTTTTTATTCAAGTAACTACACTTGTTGTGAATAGCTTATCTGTAAAATTGCTACATTCACTACTGATTTTATTAACCTTTGGCTCGATCACAAAATGGTCTTCAGTTAGGAAAGACCTTTAAAATTGACACATTTTTTTTTCTTAGGGGCCTTTATTCCAGTGACTTCAGATTTGCTGAATTTGATCCATTGAAATCTTTACCAGTTGTACTTAAAATTTTGAGTCTCAATAGGAAGTCAATAGTGCATAAATAAGGAAACACTTTTCAAAATGTAAATACGATGGCAATTTCTCTCATCAAAAGTTTTCAAATACCATCTTTTATTATAACAGTTTCAGAATCCGCCCTCTAACCTTTTTTTTTGTAATAGTTGGAAGAATTTGAAAAAAATTAACTAAAGTAGACAATTTTCTTTAACTTTACAAACTGCAACTACCTGCCCTGAGACCCAAAACCACAGAGAAAACACAAAATAAATGAGCATTTAAGTAACATAAGAGAAAGGCTTGCATTCCTGATGTAAAATAAAAAGGATAAAATAAAAAACAAAGCTTGAAATGCATTTCAAAACCTTTGTACATCAGTTCATAAAAGTTAGCCCCACAATGTGCCAGTTAATTTTGCCCATATGAAATATATATAATTAAAATCAGTGGTGCTAGAAATAAGCCCAAGCATTGGGAAGTCACTGAAGACTGCAGTGCTGGACAGGGCAGATGCCTGCAGAGTGCTTTAGCAGTGAGGACTGTCCTGACCTCTTAGACCATATTCCCACACCCCAAAATTTTACTGCATTAAATTTTTGAGCACACCACTTTCTTAATAGTGTGTATTCTCTGAAAGTAGATGACTGCTATGTGATAAAAACTAATGTTCTAATGAGAAAATCCAGAAGAGCACAACCATAGACAGAAAAAGAGAGAAATTAAATTTTTAGCATTTCTCTACATACTTTTATTTTTAATTAAATGAAGGGCAATGGTGTTAAAGCAATGTTTACCAAGCCAAGTAAGACTAATATCAACAAATGACATTATCTAGAAATATGTATGAAGGAATTTTAAATAAAACATATACCTAACCATTCTCTAACAGACCTCTACAAGAGTTACTTTAATAAATGTAATGGAATTTAACAATGTAATTACAAGATGCTGGATTATATAAAATAGGTTTGTGCGCGGAGTAATGGGGAAGGCTGCCAATGACACTGGAACAGAGTTCTGATGAAGGCATTACTTTTCTACATCAATCCTAGAAAGATGAAAGCATCTAACAGTAATTCCCATGCAACATCAGTCAAGGGTCTCAGACAACAATTCAAAAAGATTTTAAATTAAGTTGTAAAGAAAAGCTCTTAAGAATGCATTCCCTGGCCAGTTCTAATTTTTTTTAATGGGCATTGTTGGAGAAGAAAGCCAAAATACAATACAAGCCACAGAAGAAAGCTGCATTTGATGTTCTCTGCCGGCAGATAACCTGGCTCAACTGCCACATCTCACACTGCAGCCTCTGCACACATCAGATGGGCTGTGATGTCTCCACTTCACACACTTGGCCCATCATTGAGCCACTGGCCTTTTTTTCTACAGCCTTCTTTTAAATGTCACAAAACAGGGCAGCAAAAAGTCAACAAAAAATAAACAGGGTAAGCTGAAGAAACCAACAATCTATTAGAAGGTCTCCGATAAAAGTTACTTTGTGGTGACTGCATGAGAAAGGAACCCCTGTCCCAGTACACCAGCAGCTAATTTGAGTTCTGAATCCAACAGCAGCTTTAAAAGCTTCCCACTCTAAAGGGCCCCAGTGCATCATAAAGATAAAGGATTTCAGTACAAAACCACCACAAAGACCTCTATTATCTTATCAGTCTTTGGTTACAACAGCTGAACCAATATGACTAAATTCTGAATGAGTTTTTTCAAAACAGCAGAATACTGGAATTTCTTTGTTTTCTCATCAGTCAGCTATTGTCATTGCTCCCATATGCTACCGTCCACTTCTCAGTAAATAAAAAGTTTAATAAATGCAGCAATTGTGCTCTTAGGAATCACTTAGGGACCACTACACAAGAAATGTTCCTCATGGGTTGAGATATTTGCTTTTCTTCTTTTCACTAAATGTATGAGAATTTTGTCTTTAAAACACAAACCTTATTTAAAAATCTGCTATGTAAAACAAGGCTAGGAGGCCCTGGTATTCTTGAAAATAAGATCAAATGCTGCTATCCATAACAGGCCTACTCACCTCTCCTTCAGCTTCCCCTCTTCCTGGCTGCAAAAGGAAGTCTATTTCCTGGACCAACTGAGGTCTATTCATGTTTCAGATCCTAATAGAGCAAGAACAATCCGTGGAATTCTGCCATGGAGCTCCCAACTTCACAGCTGGGCCTTCAGCCCATTGTGCTTTATTATTTCTGCAGCCGGAAATGAAGGTATCCTGAAACATCTCTTCCTCAGTATACGGCAGACAGTCTTTACAGTACTCTTTTGTGATAATGACAGTCAGTTGATAGCTAAATCTCCATAACCTACACATAAAACTAATAATTTGTAGTTTTTCAGAAACATGGATAGCTTTCTGCAATTAAACATTAGGTTAAATAACACTGAGTATTAAAGAATTTGTTTCAACATCCCTGAGTGTTACAGAATTTGTTTCTCTAGATTCTCCATCCAAACCAGGCAAAGGAAAGAGGTATGAAAAATAGACCTTATTAACCAGACCTTGTCTTAATAGTCTTTATGTGTTATTCATCCCTAACATTAAAAGTTGTGCTATTTCTATTTCATAAAAGTAAACCTAAATTATTGAGAAGGAAAGTAATCTGACAATGTCACAGAATATTTCACTGATTTTGAAGTCAAGTCTTTTGATTACCAGTCCAGTGAAGTTTAGAGTTTAAGAAAAAGGTGACTTCCCCAGCCTTAGACCTAGAATACATGCATACTCAGGGGATTTCTAAAATTTAGGAAAACTGCTGTGAGGAACCTCCATGGCAGCATATGTCATATAAGGCTCAGAAATATATAACTATTTAAAAAAAGAAAAGAAAAGAAATACGCAACTTCACAGTAAGGCTTTGTTTACAAAATAAAAAGTTAAAAAGCTTGACTAGTAAATCAAACAACCAAAGAGATTAGTAAATTGAACTTTGACATCTTCTAGATGTGAAAACAGGTCTTGACACTAAGTGGCATGCCTGGAGTTACTCAGGAAGTTAGCAGCTAGTCTGGCAGACGAGATCCTCCAAATGCTTATTCCCTAGTTCTTCTCTCCCCAAACAACATATGGCCTCCTGGGTCCAGGCCCAAATACTGTACAATGATTATGCAGGCCACGGAATTCTCTGGCATTCTCTGGCATTCTCTAACATTCCAGATACAATATTTACAACACCCATGAAAGTCTGAGAAATGCACTCAAATATTTGCATGATTCAAGTGTGCTGCTGCCCTGCATGCAGAGTGTCTGTAGGCTAAAACAGCCAAGTATTAGCAAAGAAGAAGTTACACGGAGAAATTTAGGAAGAAAGCCTAGCAAGATTTGAGAACCTCCCAGATAAAACCAAGGCTTGAGACAGTTACCAGCACAGACCTACAAGGTACTGAGAATGTGCCCTCTGTTTATTTATAATTTGTCTCATATAAATTAAGAAAATTCTTAACTTAATCCAATATGGCTCGCTATACAGTAATAGTAGTTTAAATATATAGCAATTGCCTTTTGGCATGAAGACCTAGTCATTTACGTCTCACAACAGTACTATGAAATCAGTCATACTATTATCTTCATTTTAAAGATGGGAAAACTGAAGTGTACAAAATAAGCTGCATATATATATATATATATATATATATATATATATATATACATATATATACATATATAATGTTATTATTTCCTGTATCTAAGATTCAAACTCAGCCAGACTGGTCACAGATTCTGTCCTCTTAAACCACAATGATAAATGCAGAATGGGACTGCTGAATGTTTTTCTTCTCAAAATTACTTCACCTGGCAAAGTAGTTGACATTTTCCTTATCATCTATTTGAAGATTGTTTTCTCTTTCTTATTCTTTTTTTTTTTTTTTTGCAATACAATATTTTCTAAGGTCCTCATAAAAATAAAAGCATTCACCTATAGAAGTATCTATCACACCTTTGTTCTTTAAACTAGTTCCAAACATGCATAAAAACCCTACTGACCTTTCTGTTCAGAACATAAACAACCAGCGCTGTCTGTAGTCATCTTTCATTAATAACTCACTTTCTCTCTCTCTCTCAAGCTCACACTCAGCCTTTTTCTCTTTCTCTCTGATCTTGCTCCTGTGTTTAATTCCACTGGGCCTTGATGGGCTTGGACTTTCAAATAGTGGAATGTTAGCTTCCCCGGACAGGCTGATTTGAGTCCTCTGGCTTTTTGCACCCTATTTTATCTCCACTATGAATCTTCCATTCCGGGTCTGCTATTGTGAAATACATCCCTGCTCCCTACCCTTTCATCAGCGATACTGATAGTCCAGTCCAAATTCCTTTCCTTTCTGTGTTGTTTGTAGCTATCAGACATCCCTGTGGGATTGCTATTGTTAGGACTGAGACTTTGATGTGAAGCTATGCTTTGAAAAATGTTAAATTAAAATAAAACCCACCAATAACTCATGGAGATAGCTTACTTAATTTAAAGTTAGTTTAACTGACACATTAAAAATATATATTAACAAAGTGATATGCCCAATTTATACACATGTGGTAGAAAGTTTGTTTACAAACTATAATCATACATATAATTCACAGTTGCCTAAATTACACTTAGTATTTGATCAAGTAACATGCCAGTGACACAGGCCTTTGCCAACATAAGATCACTTTTTTATGAGTACAGAGATGAAAAATAGAAATATGAATCTTATATTGACTCTCCAATTGCTCATTCTTGGATTTTCACAGTTGAAACTAATTGAATAAACAGCATTTTCTTTTCATTCTCAATTTTTACTTCATTACTGATTTCTGGGTTACAAAAAATAGGCAGAGTCAAATATATGTTTTTATTGTATTACAGAAACACATTTTGTCCAGAAATTTTCTTTGAGATTACCTAATGTTGCCCATGCAGAAATCGCACTAGGAGAGTTGAATATTAATGAATGTGAAGAAAGGAATAAAAATAAAGCCGGGTTGAGATATGACTGTTACCTATTGCAGAATAATTTTGAACGTGCTAAAGTAAACACATGAATAAAATATTTAAAGCCTCTTATAAGAGTATAAGAATTATAAAATTTATTATAGGACTATAGTATAAGAAAGACTTTATATAAAAATTAAATTAAAAGTCAATGTACGTGTATTCAACTTCTAAAAATTATAACTTTAATCACAAAGAGTATTTCCTATTTTCATGCTGAAACACTCACAAATATATAGAAAAAGTTTATTCACAGTCTTCAGAAAATTAAGACCCCTATATGCAATGGTTGTAGGTTTAGAAGTTAGGTTTAGAAAGTTTATAAAACTGTTTTCTAACTTTATAGTTCATGGTTTTGTGCTTGCTTTGGTAGCACGTGTACTAAAGGTCATAGCTCTGTAATTGCCAAATCAATAAAGGGGGGTTTTCACTAATTTTTTTTCTAAATTCAAAGACAAATGTGGGTGTGTAAGCCAAAAGCAATAAGGAAAAATTATTTGATCCCCATAGATAGTAGAATACCATGATCAGCTCTGAAATAATGAAAAATAACCTTAGCAGTGATTAATGTCTTTTCTGAAGAGACAAATATCTGAAAGATAATAAGACTATTGAAACAACTGAATTTAAAGGCAATAATCATAAAGATTCTTGTTTTTATAAAAGATGGCTCTGTAAACACATAGCTCTGGCTTCCTTCCCTGTGGGGCTTCCCTGACTTCTCGCTTGGGGTGAGAGCCTCTGCTCTAAATGAGATAGGAATCTCCTGAAGCAGTACTTGTTATTCTATGAAGGAAACTCATGGAGAGGAAGAGAAAATGATGAGTCTTAGTTCAGGAATGGTAGGGCCTGGGTCACCTGTATATCACTGTATAAAAGTAAAGACACAGCAGTACCTGTCTAGAGCTTATTTTGTGCTCACTAAGGTTGAACAGGACGAATAACTAAATCCAGTCAATCTCAAAATAGTTGGAGATTGGCAGCCACAGCACTGATAGAATTGCTGTGAAATCCAGGAATATCCAAGCCATATCTGAGTTACTTTCTGTTTCGTATCAGTGTAGTGATAAACTTCTGTTCATCTTATTGCTGTGCAAATGCTAGAAAATCAAAAGCAACAAAAAGACAGGGGTAATTTAAAGAATTTTAATGACTAGAGCAGTGCCTGTTTGGGTTTTTTAACACATTTGCTAGTGTTAGTATTTAGCATATTTATCTCTTTTCTTATCCCTGTTCGAACAAACTTGGGAAAGTTAAAATGATGTCCAAGAACACAGAGACTAGAATTAGCAGAGGCATGATTATAGGTCAACTGGTCTGACTTCAAGCCTATCTTTGTCCAGTAAACTACAAATATTTTTGTATAAAAGGAGAAAAAAAGATGGCAAGGAGTTTAAGACAAATGACTATACATAGTCTTCAAGTAGTACTTCTGCATTTGAAAAAATTTAAATACCTAATTGGCAGATATAATGATATGAAAAGGTAAGTTAATAAAAATTTATGATGATTAAAATTTACCATTGTGAACAATAAAGTTCAACGTAATGATATTAGAAGTTCAGATTCAATAAACATTCTCTTAAACACATATTATCTGGAGATCAATGGATAGTCTGGGCAATTTAGTGAGACCCTGTCAAAGTATAATAAATAAATAAATAAATAAATAAATAAATAAATAAATAAATCTGGAAATATATTTCAGTAGTAAAGCAACCCTGGCTTCCATCCTCAGTAAACTTAAACAAACAACAATAAGAAATATTCTTGAGAAGAGCAAGTGAATTTAAACATTGACTATGTATTCAATAGTGAGGTTGGATCCATGTTAACTCTTCTAATTTTTTCATTCTTACAAAATAGGTACACAAGCCTCTCAGAATAAAGAATTTTCATAACTGTGCTATGATTATATAAGAAAATATTTTTATTCTTATGGAAGAACTACATAAGCCTTTAGGAGTAAAGAACCTTTAGGAGTAAGGAATCATAATACTTGTAAGTTTGCTCTGTAACAGTTCAGAATACATTGATGGATGAATAGACAGACAGACAGACAGACAGACAGAATACATGGAAGTGTCAAAACAATGATAATGCATTAGTCCTGTTAGCAGGATATAAAACAGTTCTTCCTACTCTTCTTACATGTTTTCTATAAATATTAAGTTATCTCAGGGCTAAAGATGTAGTTTGCTTTCATAGCATATGTGACGTTCTGAATTTGGTCCCCAGCATTATTTTTTTTTCAAAATTAAAAGTTAAGAAAAGCCTGGTTTCTCACCAGAAGTAACATTTTTACATGTCCAGAAATTGAAGGTTGTTAATTTTATCATCCAAATCTTTTTATATGATCTTTGTTTATTCAACATATCAATAAGAGCCAAGCATGGTAGCACATGCCTGCAATCCCAGCACTTGGGAGGCTGAGGCAGGAGGATCAGTGCAAGTTCGAGACTACAAAAGTGGGCTGCAAAAGTGAGCTCAAGGCCAGTGTGAACTGCATAGCGAGACCCTGTCTCAAAAAAGACAAAAAAAAAAAAAACCATATTAATGAAAGATGTGGAAAAATTAATGAACATTAAAAAGAAGACAGAAGAGAAGGGGCAAATCCTCTACTCACCAAAAAATTTAAATAGGTCTGTGTAGCTTAAAAGTTTAGAACAAATTTTTTAAAAAAGGTTTTTATTCACTTCACAAAAACAATTCCTTCTTCCATAATTATTCACACATTCTTATCATAAAGAAAATCTCTTCTCTCAAATGTCTTAACAAGTTCCTTTCTGCCTAAATATGGTGTTATAATGATAATAGTACTCAATAATCACATAATAATGAACATTTTATTTTTATATTTTCCACAAACACAACTTACCTGACCACCTTTTAAACTATCATGATATATTTTAAAAATATGAATTACTTCATATGAAATTTGTCTTTTAATTTGTTTGTCTTTTAATTTGTTACACTATCGGCTGGTTCTCTTATACCTGGAACACATAATGGTTCTTCAGAAAACATTTGTAGGAAGGAATTCTATCAGGCAAATCATTCATGAATTACATTACCCAAATTACAATATTTTTATACCTTAAGGAAGAAACTGTTAATTATTACACTAAAAAACACAGGTATAAAATCCTGTAAATAAAAGATTTATTTATTAAAGGATGTATCTGGTATAATTAGTTACTAAATCTTTGGTAAATCAGGATGCATGTTTAGGGTAGTTGTAATTTATTCTCATTTAATGTCAGTTTCTCAGTAGTATTACAAAACAGAACAACAGAACACCATAGTTGGTAAAATTCACAGAAGTCTAATCACATGACAAGTTCCATGCAGTACTACATAATAATCAGGTTTAACTGATTGCTATTCAAAACAGAAATTCACAATGAAGAAAAACATATCAATTACATAGCATATAAAAATAAAGACAGATATGACACTATCTAAAGTAAATCTAACAATATATACACACTAGTAACTGGTTTTACACATTTTCTACATATGTTCCTTATATGTGAATATCTTGAGAAATTTTTAACATTCGTTGAGTGAATTCATTTCATAAAAAATAATTTCTAACTAAGGGAATGTTAAGGTCATATTACTATTTTCCCACTTAAAAAGACAAATATCATTGTACTTGTTAATTAAGTAAATCACAGAAGTGATCATACAAGTTGAGCATATTAAGATATCTAAATTTTAAGTATTATATTATGGACTTTAACTTTGTTATTAGGTAATATCTCTGATACAATAAAAAATAGATAATTAATGGAAAACTTACATTTGTTTCTGGACATTCTAAAGACACAGGTAAACATAATGAAAAAGTAATTAGCTTTATTGTACACTGAGACTAGTAGAATATCTAGCACAAAAAGATAAATCAAAAACTTTCCCACTGTAAGTGGAAAATTTGAGCTTTGAAAACAAATAAAGCATACAACTCAATGAAAGCCATAGGCAATGGTATCTGAACAAGTTCTATGGAAGAAAGTATTCTCCATCTCACTCTGCAAGATAGTCTTAGAAAATCTACATGACTATAATTATTCTAGACATTTTATAATTAACTTCCTAGGAAATTAGTAATACTTAGTCAATTTCCTATTAACTTAGAAATAAAAAAAATTATATAAGTGGGAAGATGAAAGTAAACCACCTATCTTTCCAAGAACTGATTTACAGCTAAGTTTTAATTATATTCACAAGTTTAGACATAATTCTGATCTGATAATTTCAAATTATCGTTTAAAAGATGAGGTAGGTGGGATGGAGGCAGGAGGCAGGAGGCAGCAGCCTGGACTTTGGCCAATGTTCCTGCTAAAGGAGAAGATGGAATCTAATAAGATTCAAGAGATCAGGTACCTATTGTCCCTTGTAGGTCCTGAGCTGGAGCTGCCCTCTTGCTATATTCCTGAGGAATTAACTGCTTCTAGGGCATCTTCTCCCCTTCCTGGAGTCCCTTCGGTTCCTGATAGACAGAAGCTTTCTCTTTCTCAATAAAACTCATCCTACTTTTAACTTCCATTATTCCTAGAATTCATTCCTCAGTTTTACAGAACACAAACTCAGCATTTTGAACATTAGCAGATTTGAAGTTTCCCTTATATCATTTGCAGGTCTTTCACCAAGACAATTGGATGGAGAAAGACACATGCCTTGCTGAAGAATGTAATCTCATTAGCTAAATTTCAATGGATTCTTCAATAGAACCTCAGACCAAAGAAAAGAAAAATCTCATATTCCATTCTGAAGACTTAATATGGGTAAAGTTGCTTTTCTCACCACCTCTTCCCTAGGACCAACTTGGAAAGGATCACACACCTGGATCTGTCAACTCCATCAGCTGTCAAGGTAGCAGGCCTGGACTCCTGCATACTCCATATCCGACAGAAATCCTAGGAACCAGAGACTATCACTGAGTGTGAAAAGTTGTCATCAGAATGTTCCTGTGAAGAACATGAGAGTGATCTGGCTGTGACATTTGTCAACCCAATGATCACCAGGGTTGGTTCGGCTGATCTGGCTGGCTAAGCAGGTGTCCCCTTCCTCCCTCAATGCTGCATGTGTGTCCTTCCTGAAGCTGCACACTCAGTCAAAGAGGACAACCACCCTGAGCAGAGGGGGACTGTTCCTTGGTCAAGAGTGTGCGAGTAGCACATGCACTTATGTGACTTGTTTCACTATTAGGTCCCTATTTAATCACTATTACCAAAGTGACTATACTTGTTGTATACTTATTGGTTGACCATAGCTTTGTCTCACTTCACACCCACCCCATGATTTGTCATTGGATCAATATTATCTAAGAAACTACACTTGTAATCATATTGATTGCAGTTCTATCCCACCCTAAGGCCACCTTTCCTCACGGCTTTGCGCAATAAAATACCTTTGAGAAGTAGGGTTAATGGACAACACACTTTTTGTGTCCCTTTGTGTCCCTCTTGGAAGCTTTCACCCAGTAAATTCTTCCTATTCTTAAAAATGAGGAGTTAATAGAAAGTTGTAAATTAAATATTATTCCTAACCAAATCCCATAAATAAATACATTAAATATATAATTATAAAAGGCTATATGTAATTTTAAAACTGATGACTCTCAACCAGATAAAAATGAAAAGACACTGTGCAGACAAGCTACTACCAAAATATAAAGAAAACCCATGAAATCCAACTAGGTATTTGAGTAAGGCTTTCACTATGCAGTTCAGGCTGGCCTTGAACTCACTTTGCAGCCCAGGCTGGCCTCAAACTCCCAGAAATCCTCCTGCCTTTGTCTCCTAAGTTCTGAGATTACAGGTGTACAGCAGCACACTCAGATATTAAACTCAGTTTGGAAGAAAAGATTCTTCCCTCCCTAAATTGTTTTAGGCATTGCTTTATAAGATTCCCTAAATTATGCTGTAATAACATTAGTTCACAGTAGTAGAACATATGCACAGCAGCAGAATCAGACTTTTTTTTTATTAAAGGGAAAACATCTGATATAATAGAGTGTATATCAGTTAAGACTTATGGAAACTGAAAAAAACCCTAAAGGCATACAATTGAACCACTGCAACTCAAGTTAATTAAATATAGGTTTTGTATATTTCAGGTTTCTTTTCTTTGGAAGCAAGTTCAGTTAAACAATACTGTCTTTTTTGTAAAAAAAAAAAAAAAAAAAAAAAAAAAAAAAAAAAAAAAAAAAAAAAAAAAAAAAAAAAAAAAAAAAAAAAAAAAAAAAAAAAAAAAAAAAAAAAAAAAAAAAAAAAAAAAAAAAAAAAAAAAAAA
>PVJA010000061.1:74099-110429 GCA_004027025.1 Myocastor coypus | reverse complement strand
GAAGCATACACCAGTTTTCTGTGTGGCAAGGAGATGAATGAAACAAGATTTTCCAAGAAGACTCACATTACAAGTGAGGGTTTAGCCAGTGCATAAGAGGTAATGAAAAGGACTTTGGTTCCAGGCAGGAACACTTCTAAGTTTTAATTATCGTTGCAACAAACCAAAGAGTTTTGGGAATACCAAACATTGTTATATTCAAATATAAACATGTAAATCCATTCATGAGCTAAATTTAAACATTAGCAGCCACTGTTTGAAATTAACTGCATAACTAAGAGCATAGAAGATCAAGAGTAGACTACATATAACTTCTGTTTCTTTCATTTAGCCAAAGCAAATGAACAGTAGATAGCAGGAACTGAACAATCAATCACTAACACAGACTTGAGATGTTTTTCTTTGCTGCCTTGAACAATATAAGCAGAGATATAAACTACTGGTCCTCTCATTGCCAAATAAATACCTGTAATCTCAGGACTTGGGAGTCTGAGGCATGAGGATGCCATAAGTATGAGGCCAACCTGGGCTACATAGTGAGCCCAAGGCCAGGCTGGACTATGTAGCAAGATCCTGTCAAAGATAGGTAGATAGATAGATAGATAGATAGATAGATAGATAGATAGATAGATAGGTGATAGATAGATAGATAGATAGACAGATAGACAGATAGACAGATAGATGTATGATAGATAGATAGATAGATAATAAAAATCATGATAAAAAGTGTACCAGTGTGAAGTCCACCAACATTTTTAATTTTCAGTTTGAAGCTATTTGCCTTTATCTACTTTCTTTCTGGATTATTCTTTAATAATTTTTATTGGTATTCTATATATATGTTCACTATGTATATATATAGTGAACATACTATATTCATATATTCATACATATATATGAACATGGTGAACATATTCACTATATTCATATATATATAGTGAACATATTCATCATAGGGAACTTTTACCTGTACAATAATATAGCTTGATTCTCTTTTCCCCTATTCCCTTCCTCTCCATTCAACCCTTCTTTCCATTATTTACAAAAGCTTGGTTTTTGTTTTGTCCTTCTATTGTCTTTTTTCTTTTTCTCTTCCTTCCCTTCTCCCCTCATTCTCTCTTGTTCCCTTTCCAGTTTGAATATTCGCTTCCTACTTCTCAATGCCTGCCACTCACTTGAGTCCCTATTTACCCTTTCAGATTCACATACAACAGAAGCAATGTGATAGCTAAACATCTGTGTCTGATTTATTTCACTTGGAGGTAGGGTTTTAAGGCGTGAACGTTTGCTTAAAAATGTCTCAAGTTTACCCTTCTTCATGGAAGAGTGGTACTCCACTGTATATAAAAAGCACATTCTAAAAATCTATTCAGGGGGTTGGGGAGATAGCTCAGTAGAATAAGTGCTTGCCTGGCAAACTCAAGGACCTGAGTTCAATCCCCGGTTCCACAAAAAAAAAAAAAAAAAAAAAAATCTATTCATTTGCTGATCAACATCTGGACTGTTTCCAAGACTTAGCTACTACAAATTGTGCTGATATAAATATAGCCATGTATGTATTGCTGTGGTATGATGCTTTTTAACTCTTTCAAGAAGAAAGCAACGAAGTGAATAGCTGGATCAAATGGAAACTCTAACTCTACTTTTTTGAAAAAAATCTTCTCTTCCATATCAGCTGTTTCAATTTACATTACCATCAAGAGTGGAAAAGGGTTTTTTTTTTTTTTTTTTTTCTCCACAACCTCCCTAGTATTTGTTATTGGTTGATTATTTATTTATGTATTTATTTATTTATTTTATTGTTTCAGAACTTTTTGTTTGTTCATTTATTTTTATGGCCGGCTCAGCCTGCCCTGAGGGCAGGGCTGGTGCAGCATGTGGTGCCGGGGATCCAACCGCGGTCCCAGCAGCCGCCTGCACTTTCCTAAGCAGGCGCTTTAGACCACTGAGCCATTCTGCCGGGCCCTATTGGTTGATTTTTGATGAGAGCCATTCACTCCAGAATGAGATGAATTTCCGTGTTTTTAAATTTCCATCTCACTAGCCGGGCGTGGTGGCGCACGCCTATAATCCCAGTACTCGGGAGGCTGAGGCAGGAGGATCAGTGCGAGTTCGAGACCAGCCTGGGCTACAAAAGTGAGCTCAAGGGCAGCCTCAACTGCATAGTGAGACCCTGTCTCAAAAAAAGACCAAAAATAAATAAATAAATAAATAAATAAATTTCCATCTCACTAATGACTAGTGCTGTTGAATATTTTTTTGTTGTATTCATTTGGTATTTGTATGTTTTCATCTGAGAAGTGTCTGTTCATTTCAGGTGACCTCTTTGGACCGGGTCTTTAAATCTGGGTCTCTTTTTATTGGCGGTTTCCTTTGCTTGTCAAAGCTTTTTAATAGGTTGAGATCCCACTTGTTGATTCTTTACAATATTTCCTTTGCAATCAGAGTTTTGTTCATAGAATCTTTGTCCATACCTATGTCTTCAAGAGTTTTACCTCTTTTATCTTCCAGCACATTGTTTCTGTTTTAATGTTTAGATCTTTCACCTATTTCCATTTTGTTTAGTTCATAGTGAGAGATACTGGTCTAGGTTTAATCTTCAGCATAAGGAAAAACCAATTTTTCTATAACCATTTATAGAGAAAGCTACCTTTACTCTAGTGCAGGTGTTTGACAAAGTGAGTGTCCTTGAAATTTTTTCTGCATTTTCTACTCCATTCCACCAATTGTCAGGTCTGTGGTTTTTGCTGTTTTCCTTTACTTAGGTTTGGTGTTTGTTGCCAGTACCATGCTGTTTATATTATTGCAGCTTTGTAACATAACTGCACATCAGGGATTGTGAAGCTCCCTGCCTTGCCCTTATTACCCAGAATTGCTTTTGCTATCATGGTTGTCTTCTGGTTTCATATGAATTTTAAGATTGTCTTCTCTCTGTGAGGTATGCTATTGATAGTATGATTAGAATTACATCAAATGTTCACAAAGGTTTTGGAAGTCTGCCCATTTTTACTATATTGGCTCTGCCTATCCAAGAAAAGGAATGTCTTTCTATTTTCTGAGAGCCTCTTCAATCTCCTTTCTCAGAGAACTGTAGCTTTCAATGTAAAAGTCTTTCACTTCCTTTGATAGATTGATTTGTATTTCCTTTTTTGTGGTGGTATTATGAAAAGTGTTGTCGCTCTAATTTCTTTTCTTTTTTTTTTTTTCTAATTTTTCTCTCAATGAATTTGTTATTTGGATACAGGAGTGATGCTCCTCTTGAGTATTGATTTTGTTTCCTACAACACTACTGAATTTACAGGGATATTACTTAGTGATGATGGTATATAGTCATCTTGATAATTTGCTACATTTTCTTTGCTAGTATCTTACTGAAAATTTTTGCATATATGTTCACTAAAGAGACTGACCTTTAGTTCTTCTTTTTGGTTGTATGTGCCTCTGGTTTGGCTATCAGCATAATGCTTGCTTGCAGGAATGAGTTTGGTAATATTGCTTCCCTTTCAATTTCATTAGTTTGTGTCTCTGAATTATTAAGTTAATAACCTATCATAAAAGTAGCCTAAATAAATATGTTACATAGGTTCATAAAGTTATTAAAATATTACCTCATATGTGGTAAGTAGTAATGATACTGTTTTAGCTAATCTGTACATGAAAATAAACCAGGTATAATAATAAAGCAGGGGCCAGGGAGATAGTTCAGCAGTCTAAACACCTGCCTGGCAAGTGCAAGGACCAGGGTTCGATCCCCAGTACCACATGCCATGCCAGCCCTGCTCCAAGCTGGCCACTGAAACCAGGCATGGTGGCATATGCCTGTAATCCTAGCATGGAAGAAGCTGAGACAGAAAGATCACTATAAGTCTAAGCTGCATAGTTAAGACCCTACAGCAAATAAATAAATAAAATGCCTTTTAAAAATAGAGCAATCACAAGTAATAGAGATTAATGTACTTCAAATATATTAAGTATATGAGCCTTAAATTCCCTTTCCATGATGGCCACTATTTTGCATCATAGGTACCACAAAAGTGGTAACTATGTGAGGTGATGCACATGTTTGTTAGCTATATTTAGCTAATCCACTATGTTTAAAACATAAAATAATACACAATACATACAAATTTTTGGTCAGATATTATTATCAACTTACAAATGATTAATCAGATGCATAGATCACATCATTAGCTTTGTTGCTTAAAATATTTCTCCATTACTTACTTCTCTCATTTGACTAGTATTTCACCAGTACATTTCATAATAGACTCGGGAAAACTAAAGTGTACTAAAATAAATAACAATATCAATAATCTTTCTAATCATACTAAAAATTTCATTCTAGAGCCAGTGTGTATTGGTTTGGGGAAGTTAATCACAGCTTGAATGATACTTGTTCATAAATAACACATTAGGATTTGTTTATATGGAAAACAGGGGCCAAGGAGATAGTTCAGTGGAAAAGGTGTTTACCTGGCAAGTTCAAGGCCCTGAGTTCAACCCCTAGTACCACAAAATAAAATAAAATAAAGAAAATAGTTATACATGAACTTTGAAGGACTCCAGTGGTCGCCATGGATCACATTTAATGACTGGGATATTATGGATCACAAAATCCTTGCATTTCACTGGTCCATCTGTTGAAAACTGAGTACTGGATGGATTCTTCAGAATCCAGACTTATAAAGGCTTAATAGACAAAATGGGACATTTTTTTCAGAATTGGGAATTGAACTGAGGGCCTTGTGCTTGCCAGTCAAGCGCTTATTCTACTGAGCTATCCCACCAGCCCTTTTTCTATTGTTTTATTTTTTAAATGGGACTAATTAAATCACACAGTACACATTTAGTAAAAGCTTGTTATTATATAGAAAATCAAAGGGAAATCTTAAAAGAAGAAACTCAACCAAGCATGATGCTCATGTTACAATTTTTCAAATCTTTTTTTGTTGTTGTTGCAGGACCAGGGTTCAACTCATGACCTTGCACTTGCCAGGCAGGTACTTGTGCCATGGAGCTATCTCTCCAGCCCCTCAAATCTTTAATAAAATATTTTCAGAGTATATAATATTTTAGTGCCTACAAAACAGATGATGTGGATTCTAGTTTTGATTTTATTTTGTTTTATTTTTTTGTTTTGTGCAGGATCTCTCTATGTAGCTCGAACTCCTAGTGATCCTCCTGTTTTCAGCCTCCCCAGTGCTGGGATTACAGACAGGCGCCACCATGCCTGGACTCGGTGGATGGCTCAGCATGCACAGGGGTGAGGCTGACATGGCATGTGGTGTCAGCAATGGACCCTGACCCCTGCACTTGCCTAATCAGTGCTTAGTCTGCTGATCTATCTCACTGGCCCCTGAATTCTAGTTTTGGTTAAGTTACTAAGTGAAAATGCATTCATTTACTACCTGTAAAATACAGAACTGGATTAGATGATCCATAAGGATACTTCCAGTTGTGAATTAAATTTCAGAAATACTTTTTGAATGTGGGTTCCATGAAACGTTAATATTTTAGGAGAAACATACAATTTTGACTGTACTTAAAAGGATCACTAATGTCTCAGTAATGTAAAAAAAAAAAACCACTTGCTACCAAAAACTAAGAATGCATACCAATTGTGTATTTATGTATGTTTATATATACATATATGTACATATTAGGCAAATATATGTTAATATATTTTCTAGTATAAAATTATCACTTATTTTTTTGCTTCAGTTTTAGAGTAATTGATACTTTAAAATCAATTTATTTTATAATGTCTGATGTTAAAAACTAATGTCAATCTGGTCAGTATACTCATTGACACTAAATACGTTCTTATTTATTTATTTATTTATTTATTTGGCATAGGATCTCACTATGCTGATGAAAATTAAAGTGATCCTCCTGTCACAGCCTCCCTGGTGCTAGGATTATAGGTGTGCGGCCCCATGCCCAGTTTCACTGGCTGGCTTGGCAATGAGCTAGTACGGCATGTGGTACTAGTATACTTCTTTATATACAAAAAAAAAAAAAAAAAAACCAGAATAAATGCCAAAAACAGAACATGAAATTATATCACCTTCTATATAAGAAAGTGTAACTTCTAATTATTTGATTCACTATAGTTTTATAAGTTCAGTAAGTGGAGTTTGCATATTTTAATAATAGATTGAGGAGCAAAATGGTGAAGTATTTAGGAGCACTGATGCAGGAGGCTGGTTGCCTACTTTTAAATCTAAGCTCTACCTCACTCTAGCATGATAATTGCAATTGCATTGATTTTTTTATAAAATTGGAATAGTGCCGGGTGTGGTGGCTCACGCCTGTAATCCCAGCACTCAGGAGGCTGAGGCAGGAGGATCGGTGCGAGTTAGAGACCAGCCTGGGCTACAAAAGTGAGCTCAAGGCTAGCCTGAACTGCATAGCGAGACCCTGTCTCAAAAAGACAAAAAAAAAAATAATAATAATAATAATAATAATAAATAAATAAATTAAATTAAATAAAATTGGAATAGTAACCGTGTCAAGTAGATCAAGTCTACTAATATAAGTTAATACTTATTAAGTGCTTAAAACAGTCCTCTCATGTACTAAGTAGTCATAAATATTTGCTGTTATGATCACAACATGTCTACAGTAAAATCCATTATAGAGTCTACCCTAATAATGAAAAATAAGTTATATAATATAGAAACATAATAATTTATTTTATTCAAAATGTTCAACAAAGTTCTGTAATGACAGAAACTTTCATTGACCATAGATCTCATTATATGCCAACATCTTGAAAGTTGGAAATTCATGCATAGTCGATAGGACTACATCACTCTCCAGTTATTCTTCCTCAATGGCACCCCAAAAATAAGGTAGAAACTTTAGATTGCATGGTACTTTCTGTTCGTCCCTGGCTTGTCCACCTCACTCCATCTCTCACCTTTCTTTTCATCCAACTTTAGCACTCACATTGAAATATCAAATTCCCCAGCAAAGCCAGTTCTCTTTCATGCCCTCACATCTTACTCATATTACATTCTATTCATTTTACATTAAATACTCTTCTCCATCCATCCTTTCAGCTGTACTACTACTTTAAAAGAGAGAAAAAAGGAATAAGCCAGTAAAGGAATGAATAAACAAATTATTCATTGAGAGGTGGGAATATTATGGAAATAGTCAGCAATATAATGAAAAGAATTCATTTATCTATTTTAAAATATTTACTGCTACTTCTACATACAGTTCTAAATTCTGGGGTTAAGAGAACAGACATCAGGCTGGCGAGACGGCTCAGAGGTCTAAAGCATGTGCTTAGGAAAGCTTAGGCAACTGCGAGAATCGTGGTTCAATCCCTGGCACCACATGCTGTGCCAGCCCTACACCCAGGGCAGGCTGAGCAGGCTATATTATGAGAGAGAAAGAGAGCAGAGAGAGAGAGAGAGAGAGAGAGAGAGAGAGAGAGAGAGAGAGAGAGAGAGAGAACAGACATCAGACATCACAAGATTTTAAAAAGTCTTCATTTTTTTAAAAAAAAGCAATATATGTAAAAAGGTTTTATTTGAAAAATTCCATTGGGGGAGGATTTAATCTTTATTTACAAGAAATAAGAAACTTATATGAAAATACAAAATCCTTTCAGAGGATAACTTTTATAATGACAAGACTGAAAAATCCTTTTTTAAAAATAATATTATGGCTGGCTCAGCCTGCCCTGGGGGTGGGGCTGGTGCAGCATCTGGTGCCATGGATGGAACCACAGTCCCTGAGGTTGCCTAAGCTTACCTAAAGCAGGTGCTTTAGACTGCTGAGCCATCTCACTGGCCCCCAAAATCCCATTTTTTAACTTTGTGTAGAAATTTAATATATTCACAATATACTGTCAATTGTGGTTGTTTTTGGAATATGCAATAATACAGGTAGAGGAAGAATACAGAGACAAATTTGTTATTTTTATATACCCCTGTAGTGATACTGCATAGTGATTCATGGATAAAAGTCATTGTAAAATTCTTGAAGTTATAAAGAAAACAAAACCTCTTGTTCAAGGTTAACTTATTATTAATAAGTTGCTTTTTCCTAAAACAAAACATTTACTTCTAATAACAATGGCTTAAAGAAAATTAAGAGAATAGAATCTGAGGGCAGAAAACATTTAAAGAAATTTCCTTCTATTTCGTGTTATAATTATATAGATATTGCATAAAAGTCAAGATATTTTAAAAATAAATATTTACTTTACTGGAAGGTAATATTTCTGCTCTTTATCAACATTACATGTCCAGCTATCATTTGACTTCAATACTTTCAACTTTTATGCACTGCAAAAAGGATTTAGGGACCATCAGGGTATGTACACAACACAGTCAGCCACCTAAATTATATTCATAAAAATTTAAAGTAGTTTTCTATCTTTTTTGCTGTATCAACATTTGTCCTAATGGCACAGAAACAACTCTAGGTGAAACACTGGTTCTTCAGCGTGCATGAAGGCAGCGTGACATGGCTGGACTAGTAGCTATGGCAGCTGTGAGCTTCATTGAAAAATTCTTGATGAAGTAGTAAAAGCAATTAATTTTATTGTCAATGTGAACTATAAATTATAAAATAATGTGTGCAAACAAAGGGGAGTTACAAATAAAATATTTCTGTTTTATATTGAAAGATAAAGGAGGAAAAGTACCTGTGTGGTGATCTGAGATCTCATTTGCATCTTTATCCACAGGGCACCGTTTTTATTTGAAAGAAGGAATGACAAACCCAAAAGTGGTTATTCAAATGTGGAACTTTAAGATGTAATGGTTTTTTTAAAAAGGAAATAACATGACCTTTTCCATGCAAGGGAACAGCTAATAGTGTTTATTGCCTATAACAGTATCTAAGCTTTTAAATTAAAACTAAGAATTTAATATGATTTGTAATTTGATATATGACATTGATACATGTGACTTTTAAAACATTATGAAATCTATCAAAATTTAGAAAGTCCATTTAACTGATAAATCCGATGCTTTTCAAATAACCAAAACAAAATATTAAAAATGTACATATACTGCTAAAGGACAAAACATCTGAAAAAGCTAGTAAGATATTAAAGACTTCATTTTCTAAGTATATAGCTCAGTGGCATAAGCACTTGCCTGGCAAGGGCAGGTCCTGAGTTCAATCCTCGAGATATATATATAGATAGATAGATAGACAGATAGATAGATAGATAGATAGATACATAGATACATAGATAGATACATAGATAGATACATAAATACATAGATACATAGATACATAGATACATAGATACATAGATAAATACATAGATACATAGATACATAGATACATAGATACATAGATACATAGATAGATACATAGATAGATATATCAACAGATTGCAGAAGAATACATGAGAATCTAAACATCTCTACTGAGACTGAAACTGAAAACATTTTTAAATGCTTAACAGTGCCACTCTTATTTTTGTAAATGCATGATACTTATTTTAAGAAATAATTTTATTTTTATTTTTAATGAATTAATGTGTATCTTATTGTTCTCTCAGTTTTAATTTCAATACCATGCATATTAATAGACTGAACCACAAAAGCAAAAATTCTTAGAGGCCTTAATTAATTTTTTGAGGTCCTAATTAATTTTAAGAGCATTAAAATAGAATTAAAATTTTGTGAATTGCTGCTCCTAAGTGTTTCCAATGGCATTCATCCCAATAGTTTGTGGACAAACTGAGCTAAAAACTTTTACATTACTATGCCATGGTAGACACTGAAATATGTGCTGAATGTAAATGATCCCCAAAAATGTTGCTGGGGAAACTAAATACAATTTCAGAATAGATAAACCTGTGAATGGTAAATTAGAACTGAGATTGAAAACTAGCTCTAACATTTAATGGGCTTTGCACAAATTTGTGCTTTCTCTGAGACCCAGCTTTTTCTTATATAAAATAAGTTCTATTGTATCTATCTAGAAGAACTGTTGTTAAATATATCTATTTTCACTCTGAAGTAAAGCACTGAGAATGTAGAGAAATGGAGCCCCATGTACATTGACGATAGGAATGCAAAATGGTGCAGCTCCTTCAGAAAACAGTATTTTAATTCCTCAAAAAGTTAGACACAGAATTCTAAAATGATCCAATAATACTACCCATGGGCACTTATACCTAAGAAGAATGAAAACATACTGAACATATCCATAAAATCTTGTACACAAATGTTCAGAGTAGCAGTGTACATAAAGACCCAAAAAGGAAAACAACCCATGTTCATCAACTGATTAAGCAATGAATAAAATGTGGTATATGTCTATATAGTATGTTATTTGACAATAGGATGGCTCAGTGGTCTAAAGCGCCTGCTTGGGAAAGCTTAGGCAGCTTCAGGGACCGCGGTTTGATCCCTGGCACCACATGCTGCGCCAGCCCTGCCCTCAGGGCAGGCTGAGCCAGCCATAAAAATAAATAAACAAACCAAAGTTCTGAAACAAGAATAAAATTAAAAAATTTAAAAAAAAAACCAAATGAAATATACATTGAACATTCTTAATCCAAAAACCCCAAATCTGAAATGTTTAAAAAAAAAAAATATGAAAATTTTGGAGACACTCATGACCTCCTAAGTGGAAAATCCATACCTGACCTTGTATTAATAGTCACATTAATGTATTAAGAGTACATTAAAATATTCTTAAGGGTCCCCCTTTGGCCCCTACCTTGTAAACTTTTTTCTCTAAAATTTTAAGGTTAGCCAAAGGTGGTGGCAAAGGCCTGCAATTCCAGAACTCAGGAAGATGAGGCAGAATAATCACAAATATAAGCCCAGCATGAGCTACATAGTGAGATCCTGTCTCAAATAAATAAATATAGACAGACAGGCAGACTTCAAATTCTGAACCTCTCTGTGGGTACACCAAGTGCTCTTGGAAACCAGTCCCAAGATTTTGTCCAGACCCCAGCTGCTGAAATGTTATTTCAATTAATGTCGGCAAATAAATTGGCCACCCCAAAGTAATAGAGGTGAGGGATTGTGGAGAAATATAAATTGTCCTATATTCCAGACAGGGAGGTGCTTTAACATTGCAAATTCAGTGGATGAACATACCCTCTGTGTCTAGGACAGGAACTATGGTGTATTTCAGTGAAAGATCATAGTTAAAGGAAGTCATAATAATGGAGTGGAAAGATCTTCAAAGTATAAACTTTGCTTGGAATTCTTCCCTTTACTGTGTATCTTCAGACATGTTTGAGGGAAAAAAAGCAGAAAAAAATATATATGAAGTAATGATAAAACTACTTAGGTTTTAGCAATGAGAGATGGATTTATTATAAAGTATGTCAAATGTGGGAGTCCCTAAGTAGGATCCCTTGCACCACCACCACAACAACAACAACAATAAAAATGCTTAGAAAAATATCCTACTTAGATTATGAGAATAATATTTACTTCAAGAATAGTTGTTCAAGAAGGAAACCCATTCTAAAACTATTGTCATTTAAAAAGGTTTTTTAAAGAGTTCTTGTCTTTCTGAGTTCTGTTATCTGTGATGTTTAGCATGATGTAGACGTGATGTTTAGTTAAAAGAGGAACTTTCAAACTTTAAGGTTGCTTACTGGCACAACTAAGCACACAGATCTTGTGTTCTAGAATAAATTGGCTCAAAGTCCCACTTAGGAGCCATTACACCCCAGTGGACTGAAAAGGAGTCAAAATAGAAGCAATTTCTCTGAGGAGCCATATCTCAAACTCAAGGACTTCTTCATATCTCTCTTCATTTCAACAGTCCTTCCATCCATCATTCATTGAGTGATCATTAATTATCTTCAGCTAGAACGTGGACTCACAAACCTTGTTTGCCCATAGGTTAACTTCAAGTGAGAAAACTTGAATTTTAAGTAACTGAAATAATTAATCCACTGAAAGAATATTAGTAGCAATTAAAAATGGACAAATAAAGCTGATTAAGTAAGTAGAGGAAGTTCTAATTTAAAATAGAATGGCCAAAGTAGGTTTCCCTAGAAAATGGTGTTTGGGCAAGAATTTGAAGGAGTTGAGAGTGATCCATGAGAATATATAGGGGGAGCACATTCTAAGAAGAATAAATTACAAATGCAATGGTACAGTAGTGGTGACTCTGTAAGGGGGACCTACAGCAAACACACCAAGAACATAAGAATAAGGGGTGAGTCAAAAAGGATAAAGAGGACTGTATGTATCTTGGTAAGGTCTTTGGGATTCTAATAGGCATGTGGATTCTGGGCCTCTATTCAGATTGCTACAGTGATCTTTAGATAGCTTTTTTTGAGTATGATGTCACTTACAGTTTTAAAGGTGGAAAACAGACTGCAATCCAAGGAAATAGCAGGGATATCAAGAAATCCCACTGTAAGAGCCCAGGCAAAAGAGACTGATCATTTGAACCATGGCAATAGAACATGTAAACTTGATAATCAAGGACAGTTAAATAAATAATTTATTTGAAAAAACTTTGGGCAGCATTTAAGGAAAACAACTAGGCTATCGCCATCAGTCAGTTATAGGATGAGGCTGTTACTGCACCTCGGCCTCAAGGGTAAAGAGACTGAACCGTTCCTAGAACCTGCAGAATTATATGCGGTAGGCCATGAGTACCTTACAAACATCAATAAGCTAATAAAAGAGTCCAGGGGAGCACTTAGGGAGACAAAGAGACACAAGACTCACTATCCTCCAAGTCTCCTTCTTGCTTCCCACTGGTCCAATACAAAAAAAAGTATAAATGGACTCCCAGAACCCAGATCAACTTTAGAAAATCGAAGAAGAAATAAATGGACAGTATGTACTACAGTGAAGAATCACACTTGATGTTGAGGTTTTTGACTTGACCTTCTAGGGCAGTGCGGAGATGGGAGAAAATCAAAGTTTTTAAGTATAAATGTGCAGCAGAAAATGTGGCATATGAACCTGAAAAATCAAGAAAGAGGTCTGGATTAGAAATATAAATATTTAAAATATATAAATATTTAAAATATGAGACTGAGCTACAACTGCAAATCATCTCCTTTCCTTAAACATAAACCTTTTATTTTGGAGGAAAAAAATAATATTTTAATCAATTCCTCTTTAGCATTCTTGAAAGCACAAACTGAAAACAATCATTAATAAGTATCTGTTTTTGATGGTGGAGACTAAGAGATCCTGACAGACAGGTCCGTTTGTCAGGCATGTTTTTATTTCTAAATACCTGGCATATAAAAGCCTGTTGTAAAAGTCTGCCAGGGGCCAGCAAGATAATTCAGCAGTCTGAAGAGCCTGCTTAAGCACCTTAGGCAAGCACAGGGACCACCATTCAATCCCTGCCACCACATGCTACACCAGTTCCACCCACCCACAAAATAAAAACTAAATGAAAGTCTGCCAGATGAGTGAAGTCAATGAAAAAATAACTGAATGTATGTAGGGTTGAGATCTGTAGTGCTCCTTAAGTTGCTGTCTAAAATTTCAAGTTAATGGAAATTTTTTTTTACTTGTACAAGGAACCTCTTCCAACTGACCATCTATCTAAAGATTCACATATCCTCACTCATCCTATGACAAGAGCTCAGGGAGAGGCCAGAAGACACACCTTAAGCAGACATTAAGGAGACTACTTTAAAACAACTTAGACAACTTTGAATGCTTTGGTTGGTGAAGCACAGATTTGTAAAAAGCTGGCTTTTCCAATGCTGCTTTACAACAATGAGATCTGTCTGGTTGTTTCCTATGTCCCTGAAGCAGAACCTGTTGTACTTAAAAGTTTAATATATAAAACTCAACAGTAATTGATGTTTATCCATTCACTCTATCTTTGGCTATTATTACATATGAGTTTGTATTAAAGTATTATGGTATTATTTCACATGATTTCAGTTTATAAATTGCATCATATGCTGGATGTATAATTTCATACCTTTCAATTAATTTAAAATTCACATATATGGCTATGCATTGCTCTTTATTTGACTGCGTCTGTATTTTGACTACTAGTATGAAAAATTCTACAATCACATTCTTATATATGTGCAAGAGTTTCTTTTTTTTTTGTCTTTTTGAGACAGGGTCTCACTATGTTCTTTTTCTTAGGCTTTGTTTTGTTTTGTTTTGTCTTTTTGAGAAGAGCTTCTTTAGTATATAAATGTATAAATATAAAATTTGGGTTGCTAATTCATAGCATATGTACATTTTTTACTTTGCTATATTATAGCTAACCTGTTGTCAAGAGTAGCCATGCAAACCAATGTTATTACTCATAATTATTAGAATTCTTGCTCCTTGAGCTTAATTTTTTGTGTGCCTGTTGCATATGAAGCGATATCACACTGTTGGCTTAATTTGCATTTCCATTATGCAGACTTCCTCCTCTGTGAATTGCCCATTCAGTTTTGAGCCAGTTTGGATCTAAATAGCTATGTCTATCACATTCATTTTGTTTTCATGACATCAGTAGCCAGGTCTATTCAAAGACCTTCACCCTAACACCATAAAGCAGTGCTTTGGAGAAGGAGATTTGGGACAACGGTAGTTTCTTCTAGGAGCCATCACACACAAACAAATGGGCACAAACACTACACTCACTATAATATAGATAGATGATAGATAGATAGATAGATAGATAGATAGATAGATAGATAATGTTAGATAGATATCCCAAGAGACTTTGATATCCTCTTTAACTTCCCTCTTAACTGATCTCACACTTTTGGAACTTTGGGTACCTTGATTCTTAGACCTCAATCCCCAAATCTAAGTGATTCTTAAGTAGCACATGAAAGGTAGACAGTGCCAAGTTGTGAGAATGACTGAGTGTCTCAAATTTATGTAGAGAAAGCATACCTGGCATAAATTTAGGATATCAGAGAAAATTAAGAAATTTATCTATAAATGCAAATGGCTCTCTTTGCTTTCTCTGAGTTTATTTTGAAAGGGAAAACAACTTCTATTTTATTCACTTCCTCTTTAGTATTTTTCTTAGCGTGTCTATTGTTTGTGTTTCTCTGTGTGTATTGTTGCTTCTTTGTGACACATAGTTATATACACAAAATTATGTAAAGCACAATAAAAAATGCACACATAAAATATGTATTGAGTACAATGAAAAATAGCTCTCAAAAGAGGAAGCTGACTCCCTGCAGACATTTTAAAGAGAGAAAGATACATAGAACAACTTTCGATCAACCATCAGTAGAGATGAGAACATTTTCAGGAACTCACAAGAGCCAATGCACTTCAGGAAGAACTCAGTATACATGTGAGAAAATAGATTTTAATATTATTTTAGGAACTTTGTATGTAAGTTATGATCTATTTCAACAGAATTTTAATATATCAGTAACAGTAAATACAACAATAAATTATTGTATTTATTATATCATTATTCAAATTGGTTCAAAAAAAGGAACATCAATTTCAAAACTAAATTGTTGTAATAGAATTTGTATTCAAATATTTTCAAAAAGCTCCTTTTTATTTTGTGGTACCAGGGATCAAACTCAGGACCTTGTGCTTACCAGGCAAGTACTTATTCCATTGAGCTATCTCCCCAGTCCAAACCTCACTAGATTTGACATATATATATATATATATATATATATATATATATATATATATTCTACATTTTCATAGCATTAGAATTTCCCCAAAGTGTCAGTCTCTTACAAATTTAATAATACAGAATACCACTGTCTGAAGAGCTTTCTGTAATAATGGAATGGCTGTATGTATTTGTAGTTTAATATAGTAACCAGTATCTAGATATGGTCACTAAGCAGTTAAAATACATTTAGTGTAAAAGAAGCTTAGTTTGGGTACTTTTTTTTTTTTTTTTGTCTTTTTGAGACAGGGTCTCGCTATGCAGTTGAGGCTGGTCCTGAGCTCACTTTTGTAGCCCAGGCTGGTCTCGAACTCGCACTGATCCTCCTGCCTCAGCCTCCCGAGTGCTGGGATTACAGGCGTGAGCCACCACACCCGGTTGGGTACTTTAAACTATTGTAAACATACCAAAGAGCCACCTATGGCTAGTAGTTACAACATTGTACAGCATAGACATAGAGCAGTATAGAAAAATCTTTCCTTTTATCTATCAATAAATATCAGTTTGTAGATATATTAAGCAGATACTAAGGATTGGAAATCTCGCCATAGAATCAGAGGCCACCAAATACTCAACCCATTTGTGCTGAGTTTCTTTCCTTTCCTCTGTGCTGACATATTGGGTACATACTCTCCAGTTCTGTATCATATACATTGAGTGTAAGTTTTACCCCTGTCATCTAACTGTGACTCTCAATTTTACCTGACTCTCAGTTTCACTGTCATTTAACCTACACATCCTCTGGAACTTTCCATTTGTAATCTTCCTATCCTGTGTTCTTAGACTTTGCTGCTTGATCCCTTAGGATGACTCAGCTGCCTAAATAACCATTACTTCCTGGCTCTTGTGCTGCCTGCGCTGAATGCTTAACCTCTTTTTCCACGAAGACAGTCTGAATTTGCATCTCCATTCACTACTTTAGCTAGAACTGATCTGTCTGACCTAGGACTCTGAGCCTACTACTGGGAACTTTTAAAGCAGCACTTCTTCAAGATAATTAATATATATAAAATTCTCAATATACACCCCCAAATTAAAAGCATTTGTCATTTCATGAGTGCCAGCTATTTCATTGTTATGATGAGCAAAGGTGAACAAAGCTGACTTTTATAATGTCTTCAGGGATACCAGAAAATTACAGCCTGAATAGAAAGATATCCAGAATTAAATGATTAACAGATTCTAGTGTGGGAATAATTTTAAAAAGAGATCTTTGTTAGAGAACGATGACAATCTCTCTTTAACTGTTTCTCATAGTTGTAATTCAATAATTAACCACAGTACAATTTATCCTTAAAATTCTTTTCACGGTTCATAAATTTTTGCAGGAAACACAGAGAAATATGCATCTGTATGCTACCAGTGTAAGGGTGCCAAAAGTCTAGTCAGCATCCAGAGTTTCTAAAGGTATGTTCTATAATTACTCTCCTGACATACCCAGGCAACCTGTCAACTATCTAATAGCCAGAGATGATTCACTGCTGAATTGCAGACCAGTTACTCCTAGAAAGCCAGAATAGTGTGAAATAATCCTTGAAAGTAAGTTAAAACACTCAAGATATATCACAGGATAAGCAAGATCTTCAAACCTGGCAAATTTAAATTAACAGGAAAAGGCAAATTCAGAGTAGAAGAACCTATAAAGAAAAAATAGATAGTAATGAGAGAGTGAAAAGTTCTTATGATTCTCAAAAGAATTAAGTTTCTCAGTTGATAATGTAGCATTCTTCTATTGAGGAAGACAACCATTGTTTTGCTTGGTTTGGTTTCTGTTTTGTCTGATAGTTTATCTCAAAAAATAATATGAGAGATTTAAAAAGTACATGAGGAAAAATATCTCAATATCTGGTGGGTAAGTATCAGGATGTTTGGATACGGGGAGTGAGCTGTAGTGCCATATAGTTGAGTTTTGTTTTTGCTTTTGTTTTTTTGTTTTTTTAACCTAGCTTGACAACAATCATCTTGGTGTCTTGAGAAAATCATTTAATTTTTCCTGAGTTTCTGTTCTAATTTTATGTAAATGAAAGCTAGTGATGCCTACTACCTGGCATTGACTTGAGAAGACAAATAACATACATAAAACCAAGGTTACATCCAGCGTTTGCTCAATGATTGTCTTGCTTTTGTGAAAATCTTTCTCTGTTGCTTCTTGGTACATCTTTAAAAACAAGTGTTTCTCATTTTGGAGTGGTAGAAGAATCAACTATCATAAACTCCACACAGCTTAACATAATTCTGGGAAAATAATAAGCACTCCAAAAAAAATACCTGCTGGTTATTCTTGTATCCCTTCTTTTTCTAATTATTTCATCTGTCCTTCAAGGTCAGTGAGGACACAGGACATAAAAGAACCTGTACTGTAACAGCCTATAACTCAGTGGAGTACTAAATTTCCTGTTGAAGGAGATTGTGGGGTCACATCAGTGATGTACAGTGTACCTAAGGAGAGTCACCTAGAGAGAAAACATTCTCTCAGGCTTTCACAAAGAGCAAACTGGTCAAGCAATGGTCATGGTTCATCCAGATGGCTGACACTGACAAAAGTTCTGCAAACAGTAGAACATGGTTTCAAGGTAAATCCTGAGGGGATTTGACTGACCTTGCCAGATACAAAAGTTACATTTTTTTTGTAACACAGATTTTGCTTTATCTTGATCTTAACCATCCAGCAGAAAAGTCTAACCACAAGGTATAAAAAGGAAAGCCATACTAATATGCTGAGTTGTAAAAGGCTCAATTCAGTAGCTTCTGATAATGCCAGATGAGCTGATAGTCCACTACTATTGTGGACTATTAGACTATATATACAGCTACTTTCTCTTTGTACAGTGAAAAGTAAGATCTGTACTAATGATGTTTAGACAAGAAATCATGTCTGCATCTTTTACACTGAACAACTATGATGAAGACAATAATATGCAATAATTTTTACAATAATTATTGTAGAAATTAAAATAATTTTTTTAAAAAATCTGTTGACTAACTGAAATTCTATAAATACACTACTTTCTGAAGATAAGAGGGTAGATGTGATGAATTCTAAAGATTACTTCCTGAGAGGAGATTAAGGTTCCAAGAAGAGAGCTTTTCTCAGGGTCAACCACAATAAGAATCAATTCATCATGAAAGGGAGAAGGGTCATTCTTTTCCCCATCTTATCACCTGTTTCCTTTATGAAATACAACACAGAGAATCTCCTCACAGTGCACCATAAGCAAATTGCCTTCTCAGTGAAACATTATGCCCGTGTTATTCATTTGTTTCTTCGTCATTAATTCTAATAGCATCTCAGATGAGTTTCTGTAAATATTTAAAACATGAACCAGGTACAAAGCACCATATGAAGTAGTGCTGATCCCCTTTTATTTCTCCTAACACAGAGACTAAAGAGCATACAGAGAGATGTGGGACAAAGGGCAAGTATTCCAGGCAAATGCTTTCTGATATACATCCGAGAGGGCAGTTCTAAGCCATGATAGCCATGGCTGAGAAATTCACAGTCAACAGTGAGAGCCAGAGAACAGCCTCCATGCTTTGAGGCAAATGTCTATTGGCACTAAACTAAAGCTGGAAAAATAAAAGAGCTCCTTTCAGTAACCAGTTAAAAAGAAACTCAGCCCTCTCAATGGATGTGAAAGCCTGTGTTTAAGCAAAACCACAGCATGGTTGTGCCCATTTCATTTTCTTTAGCTTTTTTAATAAACTTCTATTTATGTTCCCTTGATGTTACCAACTTAAACTTCAGGGTCTCCATAGATTTTCCCACATTTCAGCATGGAAAACTTCTAGCCTTATAGACTTCTGTAAAGCAATCTTTGTATACTCTGCTGTCTCCTGACTTCCTGCAACCTGAGCACAACAGCTGCATATTTGAACAGCAGAGGTGGTTTTACTAACAGCAGCAAAAATGTATTCCTAAGTCCAGATAAAACAAGTTTTTTCATAAATAACCATATATTCTGGAAATTGCTATAAATGAATTTCAAAATAGGAGAAACCTACCGGTTTTGAATATGGTCAAAGGTATATTTCAATATGCTTCCACAAAAAGAACAAAATTTTCATTGAGTGAGACTATATATGAATATTACAGTACTAGATATGTCTATAAAGATCAATAAATTTATTTCACACTCCCTCATTTTTATAAGTGACTGCACGGTTTTGAACAAACCTTACAATCAGACTGACCTTGATAGAGATGAACATTTTTCTACAATACTAGCTACTTCTGAGCGTGTTTAGTAAGTGTGGTCAAAGACAGGAGCCATGTGCCCCTGTATGGATTTGATTCCATCTCTACGCCTTCCCTAATTCTTGTGGCTTGGAGCCATTCCAGATGTGCTGCCTTACTCTGGTGTGCAGTTGAGATCCCTGCTTCTGATTCATTGCATTCCTCTGATTGACAAACAGATTTGGAGATGAAAACAAACAGTTACCTGCTTGTAATTGATTTCTAACAGCTGCACTGTGGTAGCACCTCTAAAACATGGGGAGCTTCCTGCTCAATTCAGATGGGGAAGATGGGGCCAAGATTTGGGGTTTTGTTTGTTTTCTAATATTTGGGCATCTTTACTGCTCTTAAGTGGCTTTGCATCTCTATGATCTACACATTTTATGAACTAAAATATTTATTTTTCAGTTATTTTTTACCACAGAAATTAAATTTGAACAATCATGCAATGGATTTTAATCTTCTGAATTGATGTACCTTTTAATTGCAGATATTCTGCAGAGGAAAAGGGTCACTTCTTTTATTTGATTTAATATGGAACATAATACTATTTTATTGGCACATTAAAATATTAGGTCAAAAGTAATAACCTAATATTATCTTTTTAAGGCTTGTCTTATGTCAATTGAATTGCATGAAATATGTCAAACTAATTGCAACACAAGCTACTATTTTCATATTACAAACAATTGCAACTCCCTCTGCACATCAGAATAAGAGACTGGGACTTACCATTTTAAAATTCCTGAGGAAATCAAATGTATTTTAAGTATCAGCTCTGATTATTTAATCAGGCAACTTGCATATTGCCCTGGCTAATTTTGAAGGCTGATAATATTTTACTCATAAAAATAATTGTGCACCTGTTGTGATGGAAGCCTACTTAAACAAATGTTAATAGGAAAGTAACTCTTTGCTTGAAGTCTAAGAACACAAATCTCTAATTACTATTATATGAAAAAACTGTAAGACATGGAATAGATGTTATTTTGCACCTGATCTCTTCCACAGACAGATATTTAAGAATATTATTGGAGCTTGAATAATGTACAGTTGAAAAGGAACAAACACTAGATAATGTCTACCAAACAAGACGGAGTTCTTCCTTCCCACTTCATACCTATATTTTTCTGCCTTGTTCTACTTTCTGGCCAAACCATTTCAATGATATTGAACCACTTCTGTGAAACTAGTTTATGATCAAAGAAGAAAATAAAAAGTAGACCTACAAAAGCTGTACCCCTCTTGCACTTTTATTTTCAGACACTTTCAGTATCAGAGATCATTTTCAGTATCCAAATTCCTTGAGCTGGGCAGTCACAGAAGGAAGACAGACTTAGACCTCTTCTCTGCCGTTTCTGTCATTTTCTTCAGACTTTCTATGAGCTTCCAACCTGTGTCTATTCAATCCATTTCCAGGTGTAATCAACTCCTAAGTGCTGAAAAGAGGCTTGAAGAAAACTAATTTCTCTGAAGTTAAACTAGCTAAATTTTGATTTCAGAGATACTCATCCTTCACTGACTTCTGTAAGAAGGCAGCCTTGCAATTGGTGGATCCTCTTTAAGGTTATATTTAAAAGATAATTGTATTTCAAATCACTTAAACTTAGGAGCCCTCTCCTTTACAATGTCTAGCCCATATTAATTTTATTTTGGTTAATGCCATAGAAGTTTACTTCCAGAGTTCAGAAACCGAGTGCATTCTTTAAATGACCTAAATTCTCTCTAGTTTTCTTTTTTTCAATAGTTTAATGCAGACATTTGAAATGAAGGGGAATCACAAATAAACGGAATAATTGCATCAAATTTCCTCAGTGCATTAAATATGCACTCAGTGGTAATTACCAATGGTAGCAACACATTTAAAAATGTAGAGAATAACATACAATTTATGCTTATTTCAAGCTCCTTATTCATAAAAACATCATTTGGATGAAAATACACTTTATTAAGTGGTTAGGCTGGCATTTTTAAAAAAAACTTAAGACAAATGACCTAAATGCTGAGTGTGGGAGGTCTAGTACTATGGACAAGTTTTTTTGTGTGCCACAGCTACCCTCTGAGAATTTGGTCAATAGCTGCCCCTGCACTAAGGAGATCCCCAGGACACACCCTCACATATGTGTTCTAAGCAGAGTGTTCCTTAGGAAATAAATAGCATAATATTAATACTGTCTGATGTAGTTTTCTACTAAGAATCAACTGTATATAAATAATGCCACACATGTATAATACAAAGGCATACATATACATTTATTCTAAAGAGGCTAAAGTTGGGCTGAGGATGCAGTTCAGTGGTATAGCTCCCACTTTCCATGAATGAGGCCCTGGGTTCAAACCCTAGCACCACCCTCCTTGGCCCCCTAAAGAAAGGCTAAAGTGAGTTACAACTAATTAATACTGGTTCCTTTTAAAACATTGTCCTATTTTATATTTCTTAACATCTTCTGTATAAGTTTCTGTTACTTGGTCTTTTGCTTTTCTGTATTTAGGGCAGGGTCTACAGGGTCTTCAGGGTCTTACTACACATATCAGACTCATAGTGAGCTTCCTGTTTACAGCCTCCCAAAGTGATAGTATTATAGGCATGTGCCATCACACCCAGTCTCAGTTGCCCTCTCAGCACATCCTGGGGACGGGGCCAGCACGGCAGACTGGGAATTGAACACAAGCCTCTGTGCTCTGCCCAATCAGATGCTTTGGTCCGCTGAGCTATCAGGCTGGCCCTTCTGTATAAGTTTTGAATACACACATATATATATATATATATATATATATATATATATATATATATATGTATATATATATACATATATATATAATATTAAATTTCACTTACCACCATTGTATTTAAAAAAAAATTATACCAATGGATCAGGAGATAATTCAGTGGTCTAACTGCCTGCCTGACAAGTGTAAGATGCAAGTTCAATCCCTGGATCCCCAGGTGTACCATGCTGGCCCCCAAACTGGGCATGGTGGCACATGTCTGTAATCCCAGCACTGGGGAAGTTGAGACAGGAGGATAACTATGAGTCTGAACTGCATGGAAAGACCTTGTATCAAAATAGATACATTAAATATTTTAATTTAAAATTTCATTTAAAATAAAATATTAAAAATAAATTAATCAATTAATTTTTTAAAAAATTGACCAAGTCTGTATTCAAGAGTGTTATATGCAAATATTACTTAGTAACAAAAAGTTTTATATATATATATATATTTTTTTTTTGCAACCACCACAATAAAATAACATAAACAAAATTATGTGGGAAATTTCTTAAAGTTTTGGGTAAAACAATTTGATCTATACTGAAACAAAGTTACTAATACTCCTGAAGCTTGGGCAGGATACAATGGCTAACCTATCTAGTATAATAAAATGATAATGGCCCTGACTAGGATAGTATTCATAAGGTCAAACATCTTAAAAATGTTTCAATTGTCAATAAAATGAAAACCATTCTTGGTTCAACTTATATTAGCAACATGAACTATATTGTAGAATCCATGTGATAGTACCAGGGTTTCTTGACTGTACTATTATATCCTTTCCTCAGTCTAATATGTGTCTGTCTAATCATTTCATATGAAATAATCTGCAGTACAAGTGGCATTAATGGTTCCAGGTCCCTATTGGTGGTGGCACACAACCAAATACTTTTCTTTCTATTCCTGTTTTGCACACCACTAGCAATTTTCTGTGTATATATAATTTACAGCACAAGTTAATGAATATATATATATTCTTTTTTATTTTATTCTATCACTTTTAATAGTACCAGAGAGTCTAACCCTCATTAAGCCAACCAATCATTCAGATAATCAGAGAAGCTAGCCTAAAAGTCTCTAGTTCAGTAATGCTATTTCTCCTAACATAATGCAGAGAAAGTCAGATTTAAGTTTATTCCTTGGGAGACATTTTCCCTTAACCCTCAACTTTTCTCTGTTTTTTTGTTTGTTTGTTTTGTTTTTTTAATGGCAATAGGAAAATGCTACTAAAAATGCCATTCAATGTGCCACCCAAAATTGTGAAATTATCATTCCAACTTGCAAGCTTCTTTCAACTGACTCAAACACACAAAATCTATTGCTCCGTAACCCCGTCATCTCTCATTCCACAATGAACCACACTACAGTCTACAGGTATGTATTAAGTTATGAATAACTGTATGACTGTTAATGGTTATTCTCACTTCTGGGGTTGTACACTAGTACTACAGTAAAACTTGTTTTCAAAGAACACAACTTGCTTTGGTAGAGAGAGGTTTCCTCAGAAGGCTATGTCTAATGCACATCATTAAAGCTCCAGCATGTTTTCACTAATTCCACACAGGAGGATCGCAGATGTCCTGCTAGCTGCCATTTCGTGGTAAGCCATCTGAATGGCTTCCAGGAAATTGCTAATGACCTCCATTTTACTTAAAATCTAGTCTGCAGTTAGTAATAGTTTTTCTTCTCCGTTTTCTTTATAATGTTTATTTTCATCAGAGCAAGCAAGAAGACAGTAAAGCGTCTTGTTTTCATTTCATATCAAAATGTATTGTTTTATTTTGTCATATCACCAAATGGACTGATACATATTTAATGCAGTCATGATTGGTAAGAATATTCTGGAGCTTATTATTTGTAGGCAATTTATCTCCTTTCCCACCTTAGGATACAGCTATTACTAGAATTAGTATTTTAAAAGTAGGAATCAATAGGAATATTTTTAGACTTTGTAACTATTTTTACATATAATAACATTTTATAATTGAAATGTCTGATAGCTGAAAGGATTTTAAAGTTTTATGTTTTTAATTATAATAATTAACTACGTAAAAGAAGTTTCAGATTCTTATTCAATTAATTTAAAATATGATTATGTGGTCAGTGTAATTACAACAAAGAACAATTTTAGCCAGTGTTATATTTATAACCAGAACCTGTCATTAAGCTTCAGTATTTTCGGTTATGTAAACACCGATTTCACTAATTAGGTTCATCTGATCTTTTCCCTGACATATCGATTTCTTTTAATCCCAACAGTTAACAATGATTCTAACGTATCCTAATACTTTAGACCTTAATCATATAGTAGGAATTTTTGTGGTAGCTTTTGTTTGAATTTTAATTGGGAAGACCTTGGGTCTCCAACCCCAAGTCGGGGTAAGTTATAATTGCTTGTATGTATATCATGCAGACCTCAAAAGAAGTAGAAGATGTTTACAGCAGAGTACAAAGGAGTACTCTGAAATGTCTACATTCATGGACAGTGGCATAATTAAAAAACTATGGGTAGCCGGGCGTGGTGGCTCACACCTGTAATCCCAGCACTCGGGAGGCTGAGGCAGGAGGATTGGTGCGAGTTCGAGACCAGCCTGGGCTACAAAAGTGAGCTCAAGGCCAGCCTCAACTGCATAGCGAGACCCTGTCTCAAAAAAAAAAAAAAAAAAAAACTATGGGTGATGCTGATGCTGTGTGTGTATATATATATATATATATAGAGAGAGAGAGAGAGAGAGAGAATTTATAGTTAGTAAGAGGAGCCCATGGGTTCTACAATAATTATTTGTTGTCAATTATAAGATGATCAAAGACTAACATGAAATCAGCCAAACATGTTACTTTGGGAGAATATTCTTACCAAGCCATTTAGATCAGCAGCTTCACGGGACATGCGAGTCCAGAAAAAGAAGTTGGATCATGAAGTATACAAATTACCTTCAGCTTTAGTGTTTCGAGAGTCTATAGCTTCAGATACTTCTTGAAGTTATGTACACAGATATGTGCAGAAAGAGTGGCAAACATTCTACCAGATTATTTCATACTAAAGGGAAAATGAGAACAATTACATTCATATTTCACTCTGTTTCTCAAGCTGTTTCTAGAACAAAGTAGAATTTGTCTTAAACAGCAATATAAAATTTTCAAAATAACTGAAATTAATCATTTGTACTGTAATCATTCTCTCTCTCTCTCTCTCTCTCTCTCTATATATATATATATATATATATATGTACACACACACAGCATCACCCATAGTTTTTTAATTATGCCACTGTCCATGAATGTAGACATTTCAGAGGACTCCTTTGTACTTTATTTTAAACAGTAAAACTCACTGGGTATGTGAACTTTTGTATTGAAGTTGAAAAGTGACAGATGATTTGCCTCTAAGCATTTCCATTTTATCTCAGTTTCCCCAGATGAATAAACTGCTGTAAATTTATAAATAGAAATTCGAGAAAAACTCATTTATATTTGACCATGCAAAATATATAGTCATCATGCTTGTAAAGCCACTCTAGTCCTTCTGTGATGGTTTAAAACAAAAAAGTAGCCTCTCTGAATTACTATTCCTTGAAAAATAAATTTTAAAAATTCCCATGGAAAAGACAACTTATAGAGTAAGTGATGAAAGTATTCAGATAGTTTCACATTTTACTATAAGAATAAAGACAGAGAATTGGCATTAACGATAGTACCTTGTAATGTAGAACACTAATTGTATAGGAATGCCATGAGAGTCATTCCGAATCTTTGGTGATAACAGCACTGCTGAAATTATTTCAAGAATAACCTACACCACTTGATCTTCAAGATCTAGTATTCACTGGAGGAAAAAAAAAAAAAAACACTTTTGTATTCCTGTGATGTTCTCCACAGATTTATGTTGGCAATGCAAACTAAAAGTGAAGCCGGGCCCTACATGGCACTTAATAGCAATGTTAAAATAAATTTACATTTTAAATTCAGTATTTATATCAAGTGCAATCATGATATGTTTGTATTACTGATGCAACACAGTTCCTACTTTTATTTCTAGTAATAATCCTAACAAAGTAACAGTAATGCTTTCATTCTTCAACAGTCAACTATAACAATAGAATTTAGGTTCTGGAAGTAAATTCCTCAGACATATTGGTTGAATAACTATAATAAGTAATTGTGTTTTGAGTAATGGCTTTGAAACTGCTTGGAATCATTTGTAAAATATTCCACTTAAAATATTTATTGGCTCACTTTTCTGATTACAGTTCCTACCTCAGTCCCTAAATGCAGATATTGAAATATTTAACCATGAATGACCAAGAAAAGAAAATACTATTTTCCTTATTTGGTTCCTCTCATATAATTATTTTTTCTGTTTCTTCTCATCTGTGTGTTTGACAAACATGAGCACAAACAGTTTGTGTTAACTCAAACAGCCAGCATTACTGCTTCCCTGGCACCCATCCCAGGGAGGCGCCTTCACACCCAGAGGAGATGCCAGCCACAGCAAAGACGGGCACGAGTGCCAAACAGGGAAGCTAAAAATCCTTCATCTAAACCACAGAAAGCTACAGCCATCCACCATGGGCGAGAATGTGTCTTTGGACTCTGACATCATTAAATGTGTCACCGTTGCATTTGAGAAGTCTCATAAGCATCACTCTCCTGGAATCTTCACTTTCTGGTACAACTCACACAAACCCAGGCCTAGGTAAGGGAACAGATCACCCCTGGGCTTCTGTCTGATCTGTCAGCTCTCTACCATATTTCTCCACCCTCTCTCATTCTAGGAGAGATCAAGATAAATCACTTAGACAGAAACTGTGTTGCATATACTCATTCCTGCTTTGTCATAAGGCCACATTTCTATAGGGAGAAGTAAATGTGGAACCATTTAAGTTTATGTTTTTCACAAGAAAGAAGGAGCCCAGGGTCTGTCCTCCTGCTGCTTTCATTGAAGAATTTTGAGAACTATGGTATTCCATATTGTATCAAGTAAAAGCTTTAGAGACAAAGATCAAACCATACTTCACAACTTTCTGAGTAACTCTGAACAACTTAATTCTCTCTGTTCATTTTATTCATTTGTAAAATCAACATAATTATATATTCTTGGGCTGGCCAAATAGCTCAGCAGATTAAAGCACCTGCAAGCAAGAGCAGGGGCTGGGTGTTCGATCCCCAGGCCTGCCTTGCTGGCTCCAGCCCCAGGGGCAAACTGAGATGGCAATTGAGACTGAGTGTGGTGTACATGCCTGTAATCTCAGCTCTTAGGTGACTGTAAATAAGTGAATCACTACGAGTCTGATCTAGTAGTGAGACCCTGAATACACTGTAGACCCTTCCCTAAAATATTTTTTTAAAAAAAGATTCTTAACGGGTTACTACAAAAATCAAATGAAATACTGTAGATAATTTTTAAATGTTTACTTTATCAATAGTAACTAATCTTACAAAGATGTATTGCCATACTATTTATTGAAAGAAATAGTCAATATTATAAATTCTATACAGGCTGGGAAGGTAGCTCCATGGCACAAGTGCTTGACTGGCAAGTGCAAGGTCGTGAGTTCGAACCCTGGTCCCACAAAAAAATAAACAAATAAAAATAAAATGAATTTTGTGATTAATAAAATACAATAAAATTGGGCTGGGGAGATAGCTTGGTAGTATAAGCACTTGCCTGGAAAGCACAAGGTCCCATGTTCAATCCCCAGTACAGCATGCTGTGCTGGCCCCAGAAGCTGGAGCATGGTTGCTCATGCCTATAATCCTAGCACTAGGGAGATTGAGACAGGAAGATCACTAAGAGTCCAAACTGCATAGCAAGACCCTATATCAAGTATTATATATATATATAATACATATATATTAACTTAAATAATAATTTGGGATGAATTATATAGGAGGTGATGAGGATAATACACCACCAGGATAAAATACACTCTTCAACATTTCGCTTTAAAATTTCCAAAGCTAGGGGCCAGCGGGATGGCTCAGTGGTCTAAAGCACCTTCTTGGGAAAGCTTGGGCGGCTTCAGGGACCATGGCTCAATCCCCGGCACCACATGCTGCGCCAGCCCTGCCCTCAGGGTGGGCTGAGCCAGCCATAAAAATGAGTGAATAAACAAATAAAGGTTCTGAAACAAGAAAAATAAATAAATAAATAAATAAATATAAAATAAAATTTCCAAAGCCAGGCTTTCATTGATTTTATTTTACATGTGTGTGTGTGTGTGTGTCTTAGTGAGGACTGAGACCAGTCTTTGTGCTGAACTGCATCCCTGGCTTTTTTTTTTTTTTTTTTTTTTTTTTTTTTTTTTTTTTTTTTTTTTTTTTTTTTTTTTTTTTTTTTTTTTTTTTTTTTTTTTTTTTTTTTTTTTTTTTTTTTTAAGATAGGATTTGGCTAAATTGCTTCAGCTGCCCACGTTGAGTCAAAATTAAGATCCCCCTGCCTCAGCCTCTGAATGTGCTGAGAATACAGGTAGGAGCCACCATGCCCTTCCACCCATTGACTCATTCACCCTGAAAATATTTACGGAACACTCCTACATTTGGGTCATTGTTAATGCAGTTCAACCTTATTAGTTTCATACAGGAATAAGTTCTTCCTCATGGATTTTATACAAAACAACTTCTTTTATCTCTTTCTTTGTTTCTTTTTTTCTTTCTCTTTTGGAGACAGGGTCTTGCTCTGCAGTTCAGGTTGGCCTTGAGCTCACTTTTTAGCCTAGGATGGCCTTCAACTCACCATGATCCTCCTGCTTCAGTGTCCTGAGTGTTGGTATTATAGATATGCACCACCACTCCCGGCTAAGAACAATTTCAATAGGTGTGCTGATACACACCTATTATCAAAGAGGCTGAAGCATGGGGATCACTTTCAGTTTGAGGCCAGGCTGGGCTACATAGTGAGTTCTAAGCTAGTTTGGACTACATTGTAGGAGCCTATTAAAAGGAAAACAAAACAAGTTCCCTTTTACATTAATTCTCTAAAATAATGCAAAATAGATTATCTCCTCTTGCAACAAAACTCAAACTAACATGTGACTTAATTACTATGACTTTAATTACTATTCATTTGAAATGGACAAGATTCTTCACCATTTCCATCCTTTTGACAAATTCTAAGTATGCAAGTGTTGCAACTTGTGTTCAGATGATCTCTCAAAACCATGTGCGGTCATAAGTGGAGCTTTCCAGAGATGGAAAAAAAGTAATGGAAATGCAAGTTCTAAAAGTATAAGTCATGGGTGGAATAAGGCTATTTCTAGATATGCTCAGGAACAAAAGTTTGTAACTTTATTATTAAATTGAAATATTTTTAAAGGAAGCATTCAATCAAAAAAGTTAAATGATATTTTAAAAACAAAAGAATTATAAGGAAAACAAGGCAAGTTAGTAAAGGTGAACTGAATATTAATTAATTGATATACTGAAAAGTAGCAAAATTGACACATAAATCCAAAAACTGGATTGATGGGGAATTTACAGTCAATACATAGAAAAAACACTGGCATTTAAAGGGCAAAAAGGGAAAAAATACAAATATTCAAAATTTAAAATCCCATAACAGCAATTACATATATAATTTTAAAATGAGGGCTACTGTGTATTAAACGAATATTAACATTTTAAAATTTTATAAGGTATATAATTTCTAGAAAAAAATATTTAATGGCAAAATTATCTAAATAAAAATGGAAAATGTTTAAAAATCTCAAAGAAAAAACTCTAATTCCAAATATAGTATAAGTATATTCTCCATAAATTTACACATTATCCATTTAATATTTTACATTATCCAGAGAATGAGAAAGAGCTGTCTAATTCCACAGTAAACTTTGGAACTAAAAATTGCACAAGTGAAAATGAAGAGAAACAAGGTAATCTTATTTATAATTATAGATGTTATAAAGAATAACAACTGTAACATAAGCAAAAAAATAGATAGTACTTTAAAACAAGACTATTCTATGATGAATCAGGTTTATTTCAACCATAGATTTTTAAAAATAGAAGCAATCTATACTATAAAAAGGCAGCTTCTCACAGAAAGCAAGACTAAAGTATTTTCAAATGATAAATATCTTAGTCAACTAAATACTGTGAAATAGTATAAACAATACTATAATCAAAAAGTTAAATATTTGCTCTTCTATTTTGAATACTGTTGGCTATATTATAGGCCTTGTATTGTGAGCAGAAAGAGTACACAATCTGCAACATAACTAGACACTACTCAATAATTTCAAAAATCATAAATAAAATAGAAAATTAAATGAGCAAAATGCACTAACATCCCTAGCAAATGTAAATAGAATGAAATATATCACATTCCCAAGAGTAAGCAAAAGCATTAAGTACAAAGAAAACACCAAAGGAAATGTATAGAATCTATATTTCTAAAATTAAATATTACTGAGTGATATATAAGACTTAAATAATTTTAAGTGGAAATGCTTAACATTATAAATATGTCAATTCACACTACAGTTTCATGTAGAAATAATTTTTTAAAACATCACATTGGGATTTTAATTTACAATTGATAAAACAAAGTAAGATAATTTTTACAAAAAATATAAAAACACTTAAAATTATGAAAAGTATTATGAAGTGATAGTGATTGGTAGCATTTAGTCTTCATAAAAATTTGGATAGAAATATTAATGGAATAGAGTCAAACTGAGAAATAGTTCTAAATGTATAATTAGAATTTAATAAAAGTTGCTACTATATAGGAGAAGGAATAAGATTTAATAATCAATATAGAAATATCTAATTTCTGAGAAAAAATTAACACATCTTTAATTGACATTGTATATCAAAATATATTCATGAGGAATTAGAGAGGTTTAAATATTTTAAAGTATAGTCATACAGGTGAAAGAAAATACAGTAGAATATAATCTAATTTCAGGATAGGAAAGGCCTTTCTAAACAATCCCAACAGAAAGCTTTTAAAAAGTGATGGAACTAGTGACAACGAAGCCATCAAATAAAATGAATTTCAAAACTCAGCATCATTAATATTTACAAGTTTTCACAAGCCAGTTAGAAACTAGTCAAGTCACTTAAAGGACAAATTGGCAACCGACATACACAGTTCATAAAGGATAAGGCATTTAACAGCAAGTAAATTTGTGCATAATTTTCATTCTAACAAATAACCAAAAAACTCAAATTAACTCAGCAGTGATAAGTTGATTCTCCTCTGGCGAGAAATCTTTAAAGGAATATTCTCTGCTGAGTGCTAAGCACTTGCAGATCTGCCAGACAAAAGAGAAAACATCATGCTCCTCCTGTAGGGTAAGGCTCAGTAAAAATCAAAAGTCTTAAAAGAATACTCTTCGGCCAGGAGCTTCACTTTTAAGAAGATATCTAAAGAAAATAACCACTAATTAACTAAAATGTCTTAATAAGATATTCTCTGTATTCCAGATGCTTTTTGTTCTGACAATTTAAAGGTAACCTAAATGTTGAATAAAAGGTTCAACTAAATTATGCCGTTTTCTGTGAAAAAAAAAAAAGCCACATTATATAATCACAGGATGACTCATAAGATGGCATTAAGGGACAAAACAGATTACAGAAGAATAATAAAAAGATAATACTGTTTATGGAGAAAATTAATATATATGTACATAAGTTAAAATAAAAAGGACATATGATATGGCACAAGTAGAATTAAACTATAATTCACCATTTTTATCTGTTTCTCACATGTATAAGTAGGGATTTTGTAACTAAAGGAAACTAAATCCTATTAAAATACACAATGCATGGCATATAATATTAAATGCTGATTATCCACATACTATTTCTCAGAGATATAATTTAGATTTACTTTAACATTTTAGAATAATAACAAGTTCATGTGGATATGTAACTTGATCTGACCTAGAATAAAAATGTATATTGAGTTTCAGAAGTAGTTCAATCAAACTATTTGAATACCACTTTAAATTCTTCTTCATTTTCAGTTAACATATTATTGATATAATTTGTGGATAATGTATAGAAGGATAAAATATCAAAATGAAAAAGGGGCAAAAATGTATAGCAAATCAAAATAGAAAATTCAGTGAGAATATTATTTTTATGTTCACTAACTCAAACAGTACAGAAATGAATGCTCATATATCACATAAAAAATCCAGGGACAAAAGTCAAAGAATTTGAAAAGCCTAATTTTGCATGTGTTTCGCTTTTGAAGTTTATACATTCAAGTATGCAAGACTTGTCATTTTTTATTTTAAATTTAGAATTAGAATAAAATTAGAATTAAAGGAAAATGGAGCATAAAGGAAAAAGATACCCTGTTGTGTAAAACCCTGTGTTGACATAAGAAGTTAGCATCCACATTACTAAGAGAAAACAAGACCTCCATCGTTCATGCTGGCAAAAGCTTTCCTCTGCATAAGCCATTTCTCACTGTTATAAAACCAATGACTCTGGAAAGAGAAGAAAACACAGAACGCAGTGCAAATAGCACACCCCACGTCACTGCAGCTGGATAGAGAATATGTCACTGATGACTTTCTTTCTGCCCATCAGTTATAAGTTGAGTCTCTCTTTTTTCCAAAATAGCACATGGCCTTTATGAGTAAAAAACAGAAGCAGTGCAATTCAAAATAGTATTCAATTTCCACTTCACTTTGATAGTTAATGGTAAGAGTTACTAATGATTCATTGGTGAAAAAGATGACTTTCTTTTGTCTTCATTTCACTTGAGCATAAAATGTTTCAATATTAGGCAATTCTTGGTAGCAAATCTAAAATAGCTGTTTCATCAGATACTGCTAAATTATTATCTTAACTGGGATATTACCCAGAACCAACGGGAAAATCCCTCTAAAGTTGTTAGATAAATTTAAAAAAAAAAAAAAAAACCAATAGAATTGAGTTTGTAAATTGTTAGTGCAAGTAAAAGTTAGGACTGTCTACGAAGGATGACTGACTGAATGACTATGAGTTTTAATCCTGAAACAAAAACCAGGGATACAGTACTTGATCTTCATAAAAAAAATCAGTAAATTTAGGCAAGTGTGATGTGCCAGCTAAAAATAATTTAATACTTTCATAGATTGGGATTGATGATCAAGCATAGTTATTCAAAATTAAGATATGCATTTTCATCTGAGTCAAAGATCATGAAATGCTAAATTCTATGAAATCCTGGAGATTAATCAATATTCCTCTGGGCATATTATATTAACAACTACCACAACCTATACTTGTAGGTACTTTCTTAAGTGTCATCAGTACTGTGGATCCAAAAGCTTTGAATGTATTAATTTTCTTACTAAGCCTATAGAGTATGCTATCATTTTCACTTTAGCAATAATAAATATGAATTATAGAAAAATCCAGCGGTTTTCCCAAAGCCATTCATCTAGTAAGTGACAAAGTCGATGTGGTAATGATCTGAGGGATCCAGGACTTGGCATTCACCCATAAATTATAATGCACAATACATTATATATGCTTTTTATTAAAAGGTGGTATAGTAAGCTGTTTTGATCAGAAGAAATTCAAATTAATAATTTGGACTCATAAATTAAGTTATCATGATTTTAAGAGGAAGAACTAAGAGTATTTTTAATTTAATTTGTTCTTTCTTGACATAACTATTTTTCTTTCTCATGTATTAGGTAAATTCATTAGGCAGCACAACCTATGGACAGAAATTTCATTCTGTAAATATCACAAAGAAAAAAATATTGCAAAGAAGATAATTTCGGAGACATATTATACATTTACCCTCTCATCTATAATCATGAAATGTTTGAAGTAAAAATTTAGTGTTATCAAAAATCAGCAAATACATCATCATACAAAACAACATTCATATATTGATATATTCCTTATTTTTTATATTGTACCTTTAATTTCTCCAAGAAGTTCACTTGTATTTAGTCTTTCCATTTTTTCCTTCCAATCTTTTGAAAGCAATTTTTCCATGCAGGAAGAATCTATTAAAATACAAAAGTAAGCATTATGAACATATATATATATATATATATATATATATATATATATATAATAAAATCAGAAAACCAGTTTATAGATAAAATATCTTATGTAAAAATGTACAATCCCCAGGCCTGCCAAGCTGGCTTCACCCCCATGATGCACTGCAACACCAATGGAGACTGGGCATGGCGGTGTGCCCCTGTAATCCCAGCTCTTGGGAGGCTGCAAACAGGCGGATCACCACCAGTCCGATTTAGTAGTGAGATCCTGAACACCCTGTAGACCCTTCCCAAAAAAATACAAAAAAAAAAAAAAAAAGGGACAATGTATAATACTGTTTTGGTACAATATGTCAGATCATCACATTACTCTGTGTATTATAAAATATCACAATTCAGTTGATTTTTCCATAAGATGTCAAGCTGCTGCCCAGAAGAACATAGGATAAAGCTCAATAATAGTTCTTTAGTATTGTAATTCTATGACTATTTAATTGGCAGTTATCAGTTTTCAAAACTGAAAAGACAGAAATGAGGGATCTTTCCTATGAGCTTAAGTTTAAATGATACTACTTTTAATCTGGATGACATTTTAAGTCTAAGAAAAATGTATCTACTGTGTGAGGAACAATAACAGATCTTCAAAGGAGAAGCGGCCAATCAACCTGTAACCACTTAGTCTTTAAAAAAGAAATCTAACTTTTATAAAATACTCCTTTAGCGTAAAGGAGGGGGGGAAATTAAGTCAAGATGTCCCCTGTACCTTAGTAATCAAAATGACTGAAACTTTTCACAAAATGAGGCATGTTCTTATTAAGTAAATTTTTTATTTAAATATTATTTGCCTTACTGCATTTGTAAGTAATATACTAGACTATAGGGACAAAATACATGTATTTTTATAAAGATTCATAAATACCATGCCAATTCAAGCTTTAGAATGTCTTTAGAACCACCAAAATTTTCTTCCTGAGTTAGTTTTTCTATTTAGCTGGATTTGAAAGTGGAGCTACTGTATACAGCTATTTGCTTGTACAGTTTCAGCCACCAATCTTAACAAATATGCCATATTTCCAAAAGGAAATGCAGGTAAACACTCAATCCCCAGTACAAAGCACATTCCCCAAAACTTCGACATTCTGAGTGTCAAAATACTGATAACTTTCTCATAAAATTTTATTTAAAATGGTTGCTCCATTTCCAAGTGCGTTTTTTCCATCCTTCACCACCTATCTCCTGCATGCTGCATTTCATTTTACTTCTCTGGCTTCTAAATCGTTCTTGAATTTTTCAGGATGACAGTCAGAACAAGATGGCTCTAGAGGGCTTTAGAAGCTAAATTAGCTTTAGAAAAAGGCAGCCATCATGCTTAAGAGATGAGCAGACGGCTACACGGCTAGAAGGTATAAAGTATGGGTGAAAACCAGTTAACAGTTGTCTGTGACACAATCAGTCAAGGCATGGATGGAATCCAGATCTGTGAGGCCCAATGCAGCCGATGAAGATCAACTGTATTAGGTGTCTCTCAACAGAAGCTGAAGTTCTTTCTATATAGAAATTAGCTTTATTTTTATTTTCTTCTGCCCTTCTTTCCATCCCTCCCTTTCTTCCTTTCTTTTTCTTTTCTTTCTCTTCTTTTTTTTTTTTTTTTTTTTTTTTTTTTTTTTTTTTTTTTTTTTTTTTTTTTTTTTTTTTTTTTTTTTTTTTTTTTTTTTTTTTTTTTTTTTTTTTTTTTTTTTTTTTTTTTTTTTTTTTTTTTTT